>PIJE02000020.1:1024405-1049837 GCA_002895965.2 Coryphaenoides rupestris
GGGCTTCTTCTCCTGACCTCCATGTGTGTTGGGTCCAGAGTGTCCTCCCCTGGTCTCCTACCAGGCAGGGTGATGGGGAGTCTCAGCAGCCGCTTCCAGGCGCCGCCCCCCGGAGCGGAGGAGGCGGCCGAGGGTCTGAGCGGCCGCAGGAGGAGCACCTGCGAGTGTAACAAGAGGAAGAGGAACCCCCACTGTGACTGTGACAGTGAGGAGGAGGAGGAGGAGGAGGAGGCCCTGCTGGAGAAACCTCGGAGGTAACAGCTGGACCCCCAGGGACCACCAGGGCCACAACCGGTCATTCATTCATGAGCTGTCGGGTCGTCTCTGAGTTGTATTTCATACATTTATATTTCATAATTTAAAGCAGCAGATTATTCAGCACAGCGTTGCAACTGTTAGCATCCGTCTGTCATTATTGTCTACATTGTTATTTGTCAGATACTATAGTTTGTGTAAATATAATCAATTATAATATTGATTCATTCTAAGGAGACATATTAAATGGTAAAGAAGGTATTGAAAAGGTAAACATCTAAACTAAAGGTGACATTATTTGTAATCCTCGAATGTCTCAGGAAGAAACTGAAGAGCACGTCTAAATACATCTACCAGACGTTGTTTGTGAACGGAGAGAACAGCGACATCAGGATCTGTGCCCTGGGAAAGGCCTGGGACCTCCACAAAGTGTACCTGTGTCAGGTAAAACCACCTGACCACCACCTCATGAGTGGACCGGATGAAAAGGTTGCTGTGGTTTTCATGTGTTCTTTGTTTCTTCCAGTCTGGGTACTCCAGCATGTTAACGTTCTGTGTTGTAGTCGGGGTTCTCCACCATGTTAACGTTCTGTGTTCTAGTGACTGTTCTCCAACATGTTAACGTTCTGTGTTCTAGTCGGGGTTCTCCACCATGTTAACGTTCTGTGTTCTAGTGACTGTTCTCCAGCATGTTAACGTTCTGTGTTCTAGTCGGGGTTCTCCACCATGTTAACGTTCTGTGTTCTAGTGACTGTTCTCCAGCATGTTAACGTTCTGTGTTCTAGTCGGGGTTCTCCACCATGTTAACGTTCTGTGTTCTAGTCGGGGTATTTCTCCAGCATGTTCAGCGGCTCCTGGAAGGAGTCCAACATGCTGGTCATTGAGCTGGAGATCCCGGATCACAACATCGACACGGAAGGTGAGGTCCTCGGGTCACGGAGCTTCACAACCGACCGCTGGTAGCACACGGCGACTAAGTGTGTGTGTGTGTGTGTGTGTGTGTGTGTGTGTGTGTGTGTGTGTGTGTGTGTGTGTGTGTGTGTGTGTGTGTGTGTGTGTGTGTGTAGCTCTGCAGGTGGTTTTTGGTTCTCTGTACCGTGATGATGTCCTCATCCAGCCCAGCAGAGTCATCAGCATCCTGGCTGCTGCCTGCATGCTGCAGCTGGTTAGTAGTCTACCATCAGACATGGTTAGTTAGTAGCCTACCGTCAGACACGGTTAGTTAGTAGCCTACCGTCAGACACGGTTAGTTAGTAGCCTACCATCAGACACGGTTAGTTAGTAGCCTACCATCAGACACGGTTAGTTAGTAGCCTACCATCAGACACGGTTAGTTAGTAGCCTACCGTCAGACACGGTTAGTTAGCCTACACCAACATGTTGACAACACACCAACATGTTGAACAACAACAACATGTTGACAACAACAACATGTTGAACAAACACCAACATGTTGACAAACACCAACATGTTGACAACAACACAACATGTTGGCAACAACAACAACAACAACACCAACATGTTGACAACAACAACACCAACATGTTGGCAACAACAACAACAACACCAACATGTTGACAACAACAACAACACCAACATGTTGACAACAACAACACCAACATGTTGACAACAACAACACCAACATGTTGACAACAACAACACCAACATGTTGACAACAACAACACCAACATGTTGACAACAACAAACCACCAACATGTTGACAACAACACCAACATGTTGACAACAACAACACCAACATGTTGACAACAACAACATCATGTTGACAACAAACAAACAACACCAACATGTTGACAACAACAACACCAACATGTTGCAACAACAACAACACCAACATGTTGACAACAACACCAACATGTTGACAACAACAACACCAACATGTTGACAACACAACACCAACATGTTGACAACACCACCAACATGTTGACAACAACACCAACATGTTGACAACAACACCAACATGTTGACAACAACAACACCAACATGTTGACAACAACAACATACAACACCAACATGTTGACAACAACACCAACATGTTGACAACAACACCAACATGTTGACAACAACACCAACATGTTGACAACAACAACACCAACATGTTGACAACAACAACACAACATGTTGACAACAACACCAACATGTTGACAACAACACCAACATGTTGACAACAACACCAACATGTTGACAACAACAACACCAACATGTTGACAACAAACACCAACATGTTGACAACAACACCAACATGTTGACAACAACACCAACATGTTGACAACAACACCAACATGTTGACAACAACAACACCAACATGTTGACAACAACAACACCAACATGTTGACAACAACAACACCAACATGTTGACAACACAACACCAACATGTTGACAACACCACCAACATGTTGACAACAACACCAACATGTTGACAACAACAACACCAACATGTTGACAACAACAACAACATGTTGACAACAACAACATGTTGACAACAACAACACCAACATGTTGACAACAACAACACCAACAACAACAACACCAACATGTTGACAACAACACCAACATGTTGACAACAACACCAACATGTTGACAACAACACCAACATGTTAACACCAACATGTTGACAACAACACCAACATGTTAACACCAACATGTTGACAACAACACCAACATGTTGACAACAACAACAACAACACCAACATGTTGACAACACCAATGACAACACCAACATGTTGACAACAACAACAACAACAACACCAACATGTTGACAACAACACCAACATGTTGACAACAACACCAACATGTTGACAACAACAACACCAACATGTTGACAACCAACATGTTGACAACAACCAACATGTTGACAACAACACCAACATGTTGACAACAACACCAACATGTTGACAACAACAACATGTTGACAACAACAAAACCAACATGTTGACAACAAAACCAACCTCCAATATCTTAAAAGCATCTAAAAGTACATTAATTTCCATGAATGTACTTGAAGTCAATATTTCGGGGTTTCTGATGTCCGTCACTTTCAGTACTTTCATGGTTTTTATTCAAGTTCAAAATTCTAGCGATCTGTCAGAAGGAAAGCGATGAAAACTTACATCTCCGTCTTTGGTCAGTTTCCGTCCGCACCGCATACTGCTAATCTCAAAGTCATCCTTGTTAGCGTCTTGTGGGCTAAACACAGAGACACCATTACCCTATAAAACACATGCATTCCTGTAGAGGAGATTTATTTATTATTCATTTTATTAGTTGAGCTATAAAGTGATATAATTGTTATATATAATATTAGACGTCAGGTAGTCACAGTCAAGTGTTGCCTTCACCTCCGTGAACTTCAAAATAAAAAATGTGATGATTTTTATTGTTCTGATTGTAGTTTGAATTGAAGTTAGGTATTTAGGAGGGGATGATGGAATGATGTGAGGTAGTGGTTAAGTGGTTATTATTGTGGTGTTTGTAGTCTTGTTTTGTAAGTAATTAGGTGCTGCGGAGTTGGATGTGTGTGGCGTGGTGTATTGTTATGGATTTGGTAGGGAGGGTGGGATGTCGAGAGTTGGTGGGGGGTGGTAATTGAGTGAGTGTGTGTGGTGTTAGTATTCATGGTTGGGGTATGTGGTTGTGCTTTATGGTAGGGTGTGTGTTGGAGATGATGGTGGATGATGTGATGAGTTTTGGTATCTTTTATGGTGTCTTGATTATGTATTTTGATGATATGGGATGCTGATGGATTTATTGTATATTCTTAGGTTAGGAGATAAAACTGTTTGGGCTTAATGTTTTATTTAAGGCGAATGATTAAATAATGGATATATTGAGTAGTGGGTAGTGTTGTCTGAGTCGGTTGTGTTCTAAACTCCTGTTGCGGTCACGTAGCTATGTGTCGAACAACTGGTTCTATACATGACGGACAGCCAGGTTCTGACGGGATGTGACAGACTCCGTGGGTGAGGACCAGGTACGGACAGATAGAACGGACGAGGTATGATGGGTGAGGACTTGATGTTTTGGGTGCTCATTGAGGATTTGCCTCAAACATCGGTCCTGCGGCCTGTGGTTGGAGTCGGAGAATTGTGGTGGTGTAGTGGGAGTCTCGGAGGCATGTCTGTTTTGTCTTTATCTGAGACATGGGAGTTTGGGATGTGTAGGTCTTCGCGATGGAGTCGAGGAGCGACGTGCAAGACGCCAGGTCATGAATGTTGACTTGAAGATACGGAGCAATGCTGAAACAACCGTTATGTTTTTTATGGGACGGTTGGAAACAGCGTTAGAGTCTCGGTGGTCAGGAAGGGTTCCATCTCACACAGGTCTGAGGAAACAGCGTTAGAGTCTCAGGTCTGAGGAGACAGTGGTAGAGTCTCAGGTCTGAGGAGACAGCGTTAGAGTCTCAGGTCTGAGGAGACAGCGGTAGAGTCTCAGGTCTGAGGAGACAGAGTATATGATATATATTATATATATATATATATATATTATATATATATATATATATAATATAATATAATTATTTTTTATATATATGATGTTGTTTATATAAGTGCGAATTGGTGCTATCCTAGATTCTGCTGATTGTCATCAGCCTATTGGGCGCGTCTGTCGGTTTCGGCCTAAACATGCTGTTTGATTGGTTCCATCCGACGATGGTTCAGCTGGCTGATTGTAGGGAACATCCATGTTCTATTTATCTTGAGCACAATGACATCTGGTGTATTCTAATTTAGAGTACGATCTGTGTATGCAATCTTTCTGAGTGGCCAATCGTAGTGAGCTCGTGGTCTTGCCTGAGGGACAGATGAAAGCATGAGAATGGGGTATGCTTGTGGTGTTGTTTGTTGGAGGCGAGTGTGTGTTGTGTTGCTGGGAGATGTGTATTTTGGATGGTTGGTCGATTTATTGGGTTTGATTTTTTTGTGTATGTGATTAGTTTCTGATCGTGGTGTTTGGAGTGAGTTGGTGTGTTTTGGTTTGTTGTTGAATTTGGGGCTTGTGGTGATTGATGTGGTTTGATTCATTTTTTATTTTTCTCATTTGGTTCTATGGAGTGGTTATAATTTTTTTGTAGGTGGTTACTGTGCGTGGCTTGGGATGTATTGTTTTTTGGATATTTTTTTTAATTTTTTTTTTGATGTTGAGTGTAGCGGTGTCTTGTGAGATGCCGATAGTTAGACGATCCAATCTGTTCCAGCGCTTGGCGATGACGGAAACAGTGTCTGAGGACATGATGAGACCTTCCATCACCTCCACCCTGACGCCACGGAGGAAATACATTCATTATTATGTTTACTTCACTGCAGCGCATCTTACAGCAGCACTGAACCCCACGCAGCACTGAACCCCACGCAGCACTGAACCCCACGCAGCAACGTACCCCAGTTCCTTCATCAGCTCCACGCTCTGGTGCGTCATCAGGTTGTTCAGAAGCCACTCGTGGCACCTGGAGTGTTGGAATCAACTCGTTACTCTACAACATTACTGCACTAGTAGTAAGGTTATGTTAGGGGGTTACTAACAGGGTTATGTTAGGGGGTTGCTAACAGGGTTATGTTAGGGGGTTACTACCAGGGTTATGTTAGGGGGTTAGTATTAGGGGGTTACTAGGGTTATGTTAGGGGGTTACTAACAGGGTTATGTTAGGGGGTTACTAACAGGGTTATGTTAGGGGGTTACTACCAGGGTTATGTTAGGGGGTTACTACCAGGGTTATGTTAGGGGGTTACTACCAGGGTTATGTTAGGGGGTTACTACCAGGGTTATGTTAGGGGGTTACTAACAGGGTTATGTTAGGGGGTTACTAACAGGGTTATGTTAGGGGGTTACTAACAGGGTTATGTTAGGGGGTTACTAACAGGGTTATGTTAGGGGGTTACTAACAGGGTTATGTTAGGGGGTTACTACCAGGGTTATGTTAGGGGGTTACTACCAGGGTTATGTTAGGGGGTTACTAACAGGGTTATGTTAGGGGGTTACTAACAGGGTTATGTTAGGGGGTTACTAACAGGGTTATGTTAGGGGGTTACTAACAGGGTTATGTTAGGGGGTTACTAACAGGGTTATGTTAGGGGGTTACTAACAGGGTTATGTTAGGGGGTTACTAACAGGGTTATGTTAGGGGGTTACTACCAGGGTTATGTTAGGGGGTTAGTACCAGGGGGTTATGTTAGGGGGTTACTAACAGGGTTATGTTAGTGGGTTAGTACTGGATCCATACTTCTTAATGACAGAGTCCAGGCCGTAGACACTCGCTGAGGCGTAGAAACCGCAGACGGTCTTGATACTGATGTTCTCCTTCATGGTCTCCCCACACTGTAGGATTAGACCATCCTACACACACACACACACACACACACACACACACACACACACACACCACACACACACCACACACACACACACACACACACACACACACACACACACACACACACACACACACACACACTACACACACACACACACACACACACACGCTACTAACTAACCGTGTCTGACGGTAGGCTACCAACTAACCGTGTCTGACGGTAGGCTACTACCTAACAGTGTCTGATGGTAGGCTACCAACTAACCGTGTCTGACGGTAGGCTACTAACTAACCGTGTCTGACGGTAGGCTACTAACTAACCGTGTCTGATGGTAGGCTACTAACTAACCGTGTCTGACGGTAGGCTACTAACTAACCGTGTCTGACGGTAGGCTACTAACTAACCGTGTCTGACGGTAGGCTACTACCTAACAGTGTCTGATGGTAGGCTACCAACTAACCGTGTCTGACGGTAGACTACTAACTAACCGTGTCTGACGGTAGGCTACTAACTAACCGTGTCTGATGGTAGGCTACTAACTAACCGTGTCTGATGGTAGGCTACGTCAGACACGGTTAGTTAGTAGCCTACGTCAGACACGGTTAGTTAGTAGCCTACCATCAGACACGGTTAGTTAGTAGCCTACCATCAGACACGGTTAGTTAGTAGCCTACCATCAGACACGGTTAGTTAGTAGCCTACCATCAGACACGGTTAGTTAGTAGCCTACCGTCAGACACGGTTAGTTAGTAGCCTACCGTCAGACACGGTTAGTTAGTAGCCTACCGTCAGACACGGTTAGTTAGTAGCCTACCGTCAGACACGGTTAGTTAGTAGCCTACCGTCAGACACGGTTAGTTAGTAGCCTACCGTCAGACACGGTTAGTTGGTAGCCTACCATCAGACACTGTTAGGTAGTAGCCTACCGTCAGACACGGTTAGTTGGTAGCCTACCGTCAGACACGGTTAGTTAGTAGCGTGTGTGTGTGTGTGTGTGTGTGTGTGTGTGTGTGTTGTGTGTGTGTGTGTGTGTGTGTGTGTGTGTGTGTGTGTGTGGTGTGTGTGTGTGTGTGTGTGTGTGTGTGTGTGTGTGTGTGTGTGTGTTGTGTGTGTGTAGGATGGTCTAATCCTACAGTGTGGGGAGACCATGAAGGAGAACATCAGTATCAAGACCGTCTGCGGTTTCTACGCCTCAGCGAGTGTCTACGGCCTGGACTCTGTCATTAAGAAGTATGGATCCAGTACTAACCCACTAACATAACCCTGTTAGTAACCCCCTAACATAACCCTGGTAGTAACCCCCTAACATAACCCTGGTAGTAACCCCCTAACATAACCCTGTTAGTAACCCCCTAACATAACCCTGTTAGTAACCCCCTAACATAACCCTGTTAGTAACCCCCTAACATAACCCTGTTAGTAACCCCCTAACATAACCCTGGTAGTAACCCCCTAACATAACCCTGGTAGTAACCCCCTAACATAACCCTGGTAGTAACCCCCTAACATAACCCTGGTAGTAACCCCCTAACATAACCCTGTTAGTAACCCCCTAACATAACCCTGTTAGTAACCCCCTAACATTAACCCCCTTAGTAACCCTAACAACCCTGGTACTAAACCCCCTAACCAATAACCCTGGGTACTAACCCCCCTAACATAAACCCTGGTAGTAACCCCCTACACATAACCCTGGTAAGTTACCCCATAACATAACCCTGTAGTAACCCCCTAAACATAACCCTGTTAGCAAACCCCCTACACATACCCTGTTAGTAAACCCCTACATAACCTTACTACTATGCACGTAATGTCTGTAGCAGTAACGAGTTGATTCCAACACTCCAGGTGCCACGAGTGGCTTCTGAACAACCTGATGACGCACCAGAGCGTGGAGCTGATGAAGGAACTGGGGTACGTTGCTGCGTGGGGTTCAGTGCTGCGTGGGGTTCAGTGCTGCGTGGGGTTCAGTGCTGCTGTAAGATGCGCTGCAGTGAAGTAAACATAATAATGAATGTATTTCCTCCGTGGCGTCAGGGTGGAGGTGATGGAAGGTCTCATCATGTCCTCAGACCTGTTCGTCATGCAGGTGGAGATGGACGTCTACACGGCCCTGAAGAAGGTACCCCCACCCGCCTCTGCTTTCATTGTCCTCGGAGACACGGCCTCTACGATTGGCCCGCTGAGTTCGTCAAGTCGTCTCTAATTAGTCCGTGTCTTGTGTAGTGGATGTTCCTGCAGCTGAACCCGTCGTGGGATGGACCAATCAAACAGCTGTTGGCCGACGCAGACGCCTGGCTGTGCAAACGCAGAACAGGTGCCTGACTCTCATATAAAACATCATATATATTATATATATATATATATATATAATATATATATATATATATATAATATATATCATATACTCTGTCTCCTCAGACCTGAGACTCTACCGCTGTCTCCTCAGACCTGAGACTCTAACGCTGTCTCCTCAGACCTGAGACTCTACCACTGTCTCCTCAGACCTGAGACTCTAACGCTGTTTCCTCAGACCTGTGTGAGATGGAACCCTTCCTGACCACCGAGGAGGGCTCCCCCTTCCCCTCGGTGTTCAAGCATGTCCGTCTCCAGTACATCATCAACGACCTGGCGTCTGCACGCGTCCTCGAGCGAGACAACATCCTCCCTGTCGGTAAGAGCTGCTGGCCTCCTACACACACACGTCACAGGGAGGCATGTTGGGAAACTCTGAGCTGACCTCGTCTCCATCTTCTGTCCGTCTTCTGTCCGTCCTGTCCACCGGGGGTCTGTCCATCCCGTCAGACTGGCTGTCGTCAATGTATAAGAACCAGTGGTTCGCCATGCTCCGCACAGAGTTTGACAACGACAACGGGTGAGGCAACACTTGACTGTGGTTGAGTATATATATATATTTATATATATATATATATATATATATATGTGTGTTTTAGGGTAATGGTGTCTCTGTGTTTAGCCCACAAGACGCTAACAAGGATGACTTTGAGATTAGCAGTATGCGGTGCGGACGGAAACTGACCAAAGACGGAGATGTAAGTTTTCATCGCTTTCCTTCTGACAGATCGCTAGAATTTTGAACTTGAATAAAAACCATGAAAGTACTGAAAGTGACGGACATCAGAAACCCCGAAATATTGACTTCAAGTACATTCATGGAAATTAATGTACTTTTAGATGCTTTTAAGATATTGGAGGTTGGTTTTGTTGTCAACATGTTGGTTTTGTTGTTGTCAACATGTTGTTGTTGTCAACATGTTGGTGGTGTTGTCAACATGTTGGTGGTGTTGTCAACATGTTCGGGTGTTGTCAACATGTTGTTGTTGTCAAACATGTTGGTGTTTGTTGTTGTTGTCAACATGTCGGTGTTGTCAACATGTTGTTGTTATTGTCAACATGTTGTTGTTGTTGTTTGTCAACATGTTGGTGTTGTTGTCAAACATGTTGGTGTTAACATGTTGTGTTGTTGTCAACATGTTGGTGTTAACATGTTGGTGTTGTTGTCAACATGTTGGTTGTTGTCAACATGTTGGTGTTGTTGTTGTTGTGTGTTGTTGTTGTTGTTGTCAACATGTTGGTGTTGTTGTGTTGCCAACATGTTGTTGTTGTTGTTGCCAACATGTTGTTGGTTGTTGCCAACATGTTGGTGTTGTTGTTGTCAACATGTTGGTGTTGTTGTTGTCAACATGTTGGTGTTGTTGTCAACATGTTGGTGTTGTTGTCAACATGTTGGTGTTGTTGTTGTCAACATGTTGGTGTTGTTGTTGTCAACATGTTGGTGTTGTTGTTGTCAACATGTTGGTGTTGTTGTCAACATGTTGGTGGTGTTGTCAACATGTTGGTGTTGTTGTTGTCAACATGTTGGTGTTGTTGTTGTCAACATGTTGGTGTTGTTGTCAACATGTTGGTGGTGTTGTCAACATGTTGGTGGTGTTGTCAACATGTTGTTGTTGTTTGTTAACATGTTGTTGTTGTTGTTGCCAAACATGTTGGTGTTGTTGTGGTTGTGTTGTTGTCAACATGTTGGTGTTGTTGTCAACATGTTGGTGGGTGTTGTCAACATGTTGGTGGTGTTGTCAACATGTTGGTGTTGTTGTCAACATTGTGGTTGTTGTTGTCAACATGTTGGGTGTTGTTTGTTGTCAGCATGTTAGGTGTTTGGGTGTTGTTGGTTGTCACATGTTGGGTGTTGGTGTTGTTGTTGTCAACATGTGGTGTTGGTGTTGTTGTTGCCCAACACTGTGGTGTCGGTGTTGTTGTTGTTGTCAACATGTTGGTGTTGGTGTTGTTGTGGCCAACATGTTGGTGTTGGTGTTGTTGTTGTTGTCAACATGTTTGGTGTTGTTGTTGTTGTTGCCAACATGTTGGTGTTGTTGTTGTCAACATGTTGGTGTTGTTGTTGTTGTTGTTGCCAACATGTTGTTGTTGTCAACCATGTTGGTGTTGTTGTTCAACATGTTGTGTTGTTGTCAACATGTTGGTGTTGTTGTCAACATGTTGGTGTTATTGTTTCAACATTGGTTGTTGGTGTTGTTTGTCAAACATGTTTGTTGGTGTTGTCAACATGTTGGTGTTGTTCGTGTTGTTGTCAACATGTTGGTGGTGTTGTTGTTGTTAACATGTTGGTGTTGGTGTTGTCAACATGTTGGTGTTGTCAACATGGTGTTACATGGTGGTGCATACACGGAAATGCCCCCCGCTACCTCAAGGAACTCCTTACCCCTCAGACCTCCTCACGTACCCTCCGCTCTGCAACCACCAACCTCCTCAAACCCCCCAGGACCAAGCTCCGCACCATGGGGGATCGGGCATTCTGCTCGGCCGCTCCCAGCCTGTGGAATGCTCTCCCCGACTACCTGAGGGCACCACAGACTGTGGATGCTTTTAAACGAGGCCTGAAAACCTACCTTTTCTCCAGAGCCTTCTGCTAGATTTTTATACTTAGTTTTTAGCACTTTCTTGCTTTTCAATCTGTAGCACTTTGAGGGTTTTTTTAAATGTAAAGTGCACTACAAATAAAATGTATTATTATTATTATGATGGTGTTGTCAACATGTTGGTGTTGGTGTTGTCAACATGATGGTGTTAACATGTTGGTGTTGTCAACATGTTGTTGTTGTTGTTGCCAACATGTTGGTGTTGTTGTTGTCAACATGTTGGTGTTGTTGTTGTCAACATGTTGGTGTTGTTGTCAAAATGTTGGTGTTGTTGTTGTTTGTTGTCAACATGTTGTTGTTGTCAACATGTTGTTGTTGTCAACATGTTGTTGTTGTCAACATGTTGGTGTTGTTGTCAACATGGTGTTGTTGTCAACATGTGGTGTTGTCAACATGTTGTTGTTGTCAACATGTTGGTGTTAACATGTTGGTGTTGGTGTTGTCAACATGTTGGTGTTGGTGTTGTCAACATGTTGGTGTTGTTGTTGTCAACATGTTGGTGTTGTTGTTGTCAACATGTTGGTGTTGTTGTTGTCAACATGTTGGTGTTGTTGTTGTCAACATGTTGGTGTTGTTGTTGTCAACATGTTGGTGTTGTCAACATGTTGGTTTTGTTGTTAACATGTTGGTGTTGTTGTCAACATGTTGGTGTTGTTGTTGTCAACATGTTGGTGTTGTGTTGTCAACATGTTGGTTTTGTTGTTAACATGTTGGTGTTGTTGTTGTCAACATGTTGGTGTTGTCAACATGTTGGTGTTGTTGTTAACATGTTGGTGTTGGTGTTGTCAACATGTTGGTGTTGTTGTTGTCAACATGTTGGTGTTGTCAACATGTTGGTTTTGTTGTTAACATGTTGGTGTTGTTGTTGTCAACAGTACTGTTGGCGCTGGACCGGCTTCAACTTTGGCTTTGACCTCCTGGTGACCTACACCAACCGATTCATCGTGTTCAAGAGGAACACGTTGAGCCAGCCGTGTGGGGGCGTGGTCAGCCTGCAGCCCCGCAGACACCTGGCCTACAGGTGGGTGGGACTCAGCCGTGTGGGGGCGTGGTCAGCCTGCAGCCCCGCAGACACCTGGCCTACAGGTGGGTGGGACTCAGCCATGTGGGGGCGTGGTCAGCCTGCAGCCCCCCAGACACCTGGCCTACAGGTGGGTGGGACTCAGCCGTGTGGGGGCGTGGTCAGCCTGCAGCTCCGCAGACACCTGGCCTACAGGTGGGTGGGACTCAGCCGTGTGGGGGCGTGGTCAGCCTGCAGCCCCGCAGACACCTGGCCTACAGGTGGGTGGGACTCAGCCGTGTGGGTGCGTGGTCAGCCTGCAGCCCCGCAGACACCTGGCCTACAGGTGGGTGGGGCTCAGCAGGAAGCCACTGGTAGCAAAATGCTGTATGGCTGGAAACTCCTGGCTTACAGACTGCGTTTAGCAGGGGGTGTGGTCTCCTAGAACCAGCTTACAGGGGGAGTGGTCTTGTAGCTGTCCACCTCTGAGTACGTCTTGCGTTTGGTCTCCTAGGTTACGGCTCGCCTCCTTCGATGGGAACGGGAAGCTGGTGTGCAGTCGATCTACAGGTCACCAGCTCCTCACGCTGGAGAAAGACCAGGTCAGTAGTCCTCCAGGTCAGTAGTCCTCCAGGCCAGTAGTCCTCCAGGCCAGTAGTCCTCCAGGTCAGTAGTCCCCCAGGTCAGTAGTCCTCCAGGCCAGTAGTCCTCCAGGTCAGTAGTCCTCCAGGTCAGTAGTCCTCCAGGTCAGTAGTCCTCCAGGTCAGTAGTCCTCCAGGTCAGTAGTCCTCCAGGTCAGTAGTCCTCCAGGTCAGTAGTCCTCCAGGCCAGTAGTCCTCCAGGCCAGTAGTCCTCCAGGCCAGTAGTCCTCCAGGCCAGTAGTCCTCCAGGTCAGTAGTACCAGCCGCCAAGTCAGTAGTACCAGCCTCCAGGTCAGTCCTCCAGGTCAGTAGTACCAGCCTCCAGGTCAGTAGTACCAGCCTCCAGGTCAGTCCTCCAGGTCAGTAGTGTCAGTCCTCCAGGTCAGTAGTACCAGCCTCCAGGTCAGTCCTCCAGGTCAGTAGTGTCAGTCCTCCAGGTCAGTAGTACCAGCCTCCAGGTCAGTAGTACCAGCCTCCGGGTCAGTAGTACCAGCCTCCGGGTCAGTACCATCCTGACCTCATGAGGTTATTCTGGTTTCTCTGCACTGTCTCCCAAAGATGACTAATTGTTGGCACCCATTGAATATTTTATGAAAACAAAAAATTTGAAAACATTAGATTGTGAAAAGAAATTTTTTTGCTGCTCTTCTTTTGGTTCTGTATAAACGGCAATATACTGAGATAAATATGTAGAAAGGTGAAACGTTGACCCGTAGCTCCTCCTCCACACCTGTAGCTCCTCCTCCTCCACACCTGTAGCTCCTCCTCCACACCTGTAGCTCCTCCTCACCTGTAGCTCCTCCTCCCCCAGGAGTACGTGGTGATGAACCTGGACAGTCGGCTGCTCTCCTTCCCGCTGTACGTGTGCTGTAACTTCCTGTACACCTCGTCCCAGTCGGACCACCGGACAGACGCGCTCACGGACCCCGAGGGGACCGCGCGCAGCATCTGTTGACGCCCGGGCCAGACCCTGGACCGGGAGAACCGGACCCTGGACCCTCCACCTGCCGCCGGAACCGGGGAACCTCCCCATTTATCTTCTTGTGTTACATGGGCCCAGAGCTGGCCCTGGACTAACGCAAGTGACCCCGTCTGTCGAGAACATCTCTGAACGTTACGGTGGAACCTTGTGGTTCTGGACCAGCAGTTGGGACCTTGTGGTTCTGGACCAGCAGTTGGGACCTTGTGGTTCTGGACCAGCAGTTGGGACTTTGTGGTTCTGGACCAGGGGAACCCTTGTTGTTTTATACCAGGAGGAAACTTGTGTTTCTGGACCAGGGGGACCCTTATTGTTCTGGACCAGGGGGAAACTTGTGGTTCTGGACCAGCAGTCGGGACGTTCTTGCCACCGACATAATAATAATAATTTTACTTTGATCCAATTCTATTTATATTTTTTATTTTTGTTTTTTCTTTGACTTTATTTTTTCTAAAGCTCTACATGGAACCATGGGAGCGTGGTGCTTCTATGGTTCCATGGTTGGACCTCCAGCATGTGTTGTGGTTCCCTGGTTGTGTGTATCTTCTGTTAGCCTTCATATTACACTCAGCTCAGTATTCAGTCTCCCGTCACGCTGGGCGCCATGACAACGCCCTGCTCCTCCTCACCGCATCACGGCATCGAGACCAAACCATCGAGGGACAAACATCGTCTGGACCATCGAAGCCTCGGCAGCTCACTGGTTTTTATTTGTTTTGGGGGGTGCTGGTTTCCCACATTGTCTTCTGTCTTCCACAGCCCACAAGGAGGTGAGGTGTAGCTATGGAGCATCGGTACGCACCGCTAGGGGCTCTTATTGTGAAGCACATTGTTTTGTACACTTGGGTTTTGTGTAACTTGTATAACTGAGTGATCCGTGGCTCCGATGGACGACCAAGCAGCCGGAGGGTTTAGATTAGTTCTTCAAGTCTTTGTTTCCCGGGTCCTGAACATCTCATATCAATATGTGATACTTATTGTTGTTCCCTGTTCATGGACACGACAGCTCATGCACTACATCCAGTTGGCCAGCGGGGGACAGTACCATCATTGTTTCTCTACCTTCTTAGCAGTTACTACTACTACTGTTATATTCATGTTGCATTAGTCTGCTTTTGTACCTTTTGATAATTACAAATCTCCCTTCATAAGAGCTTATTAAACTGTTGCAACCAGAGCTGGAGTCACCCCTGACTTATTGTTTGTAATGTCAGTGATTCACGTATTGGAACAGAATGTGAACGCTTTAGTGAAGCAGGATGACATGTCAATATGGACTCTGCCCTCCAGTTAGGTTTTCATATTATTGTTAGGGTTTTAGATTAGGGTCTCATGTTAGGGTTTCATATTAAGGTTTCAGGTTAGGGTTTCAGATTAGGGTTCCGGTTTCATTAGGTTTAGGGATTCACGTCAGGTTTTCATATTAGTGTTATGGTTTCATATGAGCTTTAGGGTTTCTTATTAGGGTTCATATTAGGGTTTAGGGTTAGTCAAGGGCCACTGGGTGGTTCCAAGCATCCAGTTATAATCCATACTGGCAATGATGAATCAGAATAAGGCGTTCAGAGTACTCACTACGTTTAATAATAACGCAACAATTAATCGAGATTTAACAATTCCAACCACAGAGGAATCATTTATTCAAAGCAGCTGCTAATCTTCATGTGAATCATGTTTAACCAATTGAAGATAAACTGCGATAGACTGGAATCAAACTGAGTAGCGTGACAGATTTGATTTGAGTGAAACGTTTAGTGGATAAACAACAAGACGGGGCCAACGGGTTCGTGGTATAATGTAACCACCTCACTTCATGTCAAATAGTCATTCCAATGTGCTTCAACATTTTTTCACTGTATTTTATTCACGGTGTAACAGAGGCCCTATATGATTGGCTTGACGTGATTTTTAAAATCAGCCAACAGTAATTTACATTGAAAAGAAAAGCTAGGTAAACACAAGATGGCCGATGTCTGGACACCGATCGGTCCTCCACTTCGTCAACACAGCATGATGAGGAGGACCACGATGGACAGATAAAGCAGATCTTGAACGGGGTCGCATTGATCAGGATGGTTTGTGTGGAGTGGGTTAGGTCAGGGGAGCGTCCAGGTCCATGTCCTCTGTCAGGGGAACCTTCAGGATGGACCACAGCAGAACATGTTACTTAGCCAACCCGTTTGAAGACATGTCAGATGTTACTGGACTGGCTGCTCTGTCTTCAAGCTATGCAAGACTTCTGTAGGATCCTTGTGCTTTGATTCAAAAAGTGATTCAGTCTCTAATGACCCATCAGAAAGTCCTAAATAATATAATAACATATGACTCAGCAACTGAATGCAGCAGTTCAACTTTCTAATAACCAGTCGGAACGCAGTTTACTGCTGCACTACTTAGCATCACACTTCAAACACACCAGATCACAGCCGGGAACTCCTGATTCCTGAACTGACTTATTCTCCTCATCCTACAGAAATGTGAGACCAAATCACCTCATCTATCGGCACACCCTCGAGGTCTTGTTGGGCCAAGGTGAGCCTGTTCATCTGGAAAGAAACAAGATTGAATATCAGACTTTTTCCTCTCCTGTACATAACAATTCAAAAGCAGCGGACAGGACTGGATATAAAACAGGATTCTTACCTCTGCTTCGATGGCTTCAAGGACGTCATTTGTGCCTTCAAAAACAAACAAACATGGCTGATGTTTAAAACATGCAAAGCTAAAGTGTTTACCAAAATGAAAGTGAGACAATTATATTATATATATATATACAGTATTATCCATTATCCATGATATTCTAATATCCCTGTTCCTTACCTGTATCTGTCTTGCTGCGTCTCTCTCTCCAGGCAGAGAGGTTCAAGCGAGGGATGTTGGAACACGGGACGAAGCGGGCCGGCAGGTTGAACGGGGTCAGCGGGACGCGGGTGATGCCCGTGTTGTCACAGATGATCCTGGACAGCGAGGCGCTGCGGAGCACCGACATCTGGGTGCTGCTGAAGATGCCCGGGTTCTCGTACCACATCCTGTCCACAGGAAACCAAACAGGAAGTTGATGGGGGTTCTGATGTCCACATAGAGACACTGACCTAAAACTGCATCCGTCATCCTCCAAAGTTGACCTATAGATCACCCTGTCTGCATGCGTACCTATCTGTATGCGTACCTGTCTGCATGCGTACCTGTCTGCATGCATACCTATCTGCATGCGTACCTGTCTGCATGCGTACCTGTCTGCATGCGTACCTGTCTGTATGCGTACCTGTCTGCATGCGTACCTGTCTGCATGCGTACCTGTCTGCATGTGTACCTATCTGTATGTGTACCTGTCTGCATGCGTACCTGTCTGCATGCGTACCTGTCTGCATGCGTACCTGTCTGCATGCGTACCTATCTGCATGTGTACCTGTCTGCATGCGTACCTGTCTGCATGCGTACCTATCTGCATGCGTACCTGTCTGCATGCGTACCTGTCTGCATCCGTCCCTGTCTGCATGCGTACCTGTCTCCCTGACGAATATTCTTGAACTGGTTGGCGATGAGGCAGGCGAACAGCGGGCCCACGCGGCCGCCCTTGACGAAGGGCTCGGCCACGCCCCCCAGCCATGTGTCGATGTTGCTGGGCGTGCCGTACAGCTGCAGCAGGCGCCGCGCCAGGTTCGTGTTGTTCAGAACCTGAGCCAGCTGTGCCAGGTTTCTGGGCTGGGACAGCCCACAGAACCTGCGCCATTCGTTGTAGCCTAGCGGGGGATGAAGGTGATGTCTTGTTAGCTGTTAAACCGCGGTGGGGCCGGTCTAGTAGAGTGGAGCCGGTCGGTACCTGGGATGGCGTGGTCGCGGCTGCGCTGCATGTTGAGCGAGGCCAGGTCCAGCGCCAGGTGCTCCACGAACTGGAAGAGACGCTCGCGCAGCGCGTCCACCAGCATGTGGTCCTGCGTGGCCAGCTTGGCCGGCCCCGCCAGCAGACCTTGGATCAGGGGGTCGATGCCGCCTGGTACCGACAACAACAACAACAACAACGTCAGCGTGAACCATGTGATCTGAGAGGGGAGGGGTCACGCCGTGTGATCTGGACTCACCTTCGAACACGATCCTCCAGGGGGTGAAGAAGGCCTTGAACAGCGGCACGCTGGGGAAGGCGCGGTTCTCCCGGAAGTTGGTGTCCAGGCGCCGCAGCATGGGCTGGATGGTCAGGTGGGCGAAGCGGTAGGCAGCCGTGGCGAACACGTTGGCGATGCTGGGGTCCACGGCAGGGTTGTAGCCTGGGTAGCGGCCCAGCAGGCGGGCCATCGCCACGTCGCCCACGATGTGGGGCATGTAGTCCCGGATCGTAATCACCTGCGGGGGAGGAGGTGGAGGCGTGGTCAGGAGGGGAGGAGGAGCCGGTGGAGGAGGTGTGAGCAGGAGAGGGAGGAGCTACCTGGCTGTAAGCCCCATTGATCTTGCGGGCCTCTTGGTAGAGCGTCTCACTGTCCCACTGAGGGTTGATGCGCTTCAGCTCCCGGGCCAGCCGGTTGTGTTCTCGCACGAACAGCGTGTGGATGGAGGTCAGCGCAATGTTCTCATCCACACGGCCGTCACCTGGGGGACACACACACATTTATATCTAGATGTGTGAGATAGACATATATAGACATACTGTATATAGAGATAGCGATGTTTAGATATATATATATATATATATACATATATATATAAACATCGCTATCCCTCTATATCTATATATAGATATAGAGGTAGAGATAGAGATAGAGATATGTGCCCAACCTGCCACGAAACAGGGCACCTCTTGAGCGTTAGTGATGTTGGTGATCCTTTTGCGTGTGGCGCACATATTTTCCGTCATGGTGCTGAAGGGCAGCAGGGGGCGCCCGGCGTCCGTGAAGCGGTCGTTGACACGCAGGAGGCCGCCGTTGTTCGAGAGGTCGCGGAGGTTGAGCGCCATCTGGTCCTCGGAGGCGTACACCTGGCCCATGTCCAGGAACGCCGTCAGAGTATTGATCTGCTCCCGCTTGTTGGCCACACCCCCAAAATTAAAGGCTGAAGTTCCGGTTCCGCACACGGGCGCCGATCGGAACACCGGGATGCAGCTGTCCTTCCCGGTCGGCAGCCGGGGGTCGCCGGGAGGAATCTGGTGAGGAAAACATAACATGGTCACCATGGAGGTACTGGAACTAACTCAGTAGGGTACCTCCACAGAGAGGTAGATCTACTCAAACTAACTCAGTAGGGTACCTCCACAGAGAGGTAGATCTACTCAAACTAACTCAGTAGGGTACCTCCACAGAGAGGTAGATCTACTCAAACTAACTCAGTAGGGTACCTCCACAGAGAGGTAGATCTACTCAAACTAACTCAGTAGGGTACCTCCACAGAGAGGTAGATCTACTCAAACTAACTCAGTAGGGTACCTCCACAGAGAGGTAGATCTACTCAAACTAACTCAGTAGGGTACCTCCACAGAGAGGTAGATCTACTGGAATTAACTCAGTAGGGTACCTCCACAGAGAGGTAGTGCTACTACGCAATAAAAGCAGGAACTAGAACTAACTCAGTAGGGTACCTTCACAGGGAGGTAAAACAGGAACTAGAACTAACTAGTACTACTACACAATAAAAGTGCCCACCGCGATGGGGAAGCAGGGCTCCGAGCGTTCACAGCTCTCGTCACAGTTGAGGCCGTTGCTGAACGAGCGAATGCTGGGTGAGAAGGGAGTGAAGGTCAGGTCGTGGTCGGTCCACTGGCCGAACAGCGTCACCATGTGGGAGAACGCCTGGTCGCTGACCACACCTGCGTCCGTCGTGGCCAGGATGTTGTTGGACACTTGTCTGACCTGAGGAGGACACAACCCGTCAGTCATACGTCCAGCTGTGCTGTCGGTACACAAGTTGCTGCTGCTGTGGCTGCACGAGGATGAGGAGGATGAGGAGGAGGATGAGGAGGGTGAGGAGGAGGGTGAGGAGGGTGAGGAGAGTGAGGAGGGTGAGGAAGATGAGGAGGGTGAGGAGGAGGATGAGGAGGATGAGGAGGAGGGTGAGGAGGAGGGTGAAGAGGGTGAGCAGGGTGAGGAGGAAGGCGTCTTACCAGTGGCAGCATGAAGCCATTAAATCTTCGCTGGGGGTCAAAGCCGTTGGGTTCGCCGATGCCGTCATCGTAGCGCGCCGGCAGCCAGCGGGTGAAGGGTGTGTTGGAGGCGCCCAGCCGAGGGTTCATCCTGTTTGGAGTACGTTGACACACTTTTACTTTGAAATTTCACCTCCCCCCCCACCCCCACAAGCCAAGGAAGTGTGCACACTTCATGTGTGGTTTGCGATGTCTCCACGCGCCCACCGCCTCAATGTCTTCACACTCTTTATTGTTTCAACATACAGGCGGCGGTGAGGAGGCGCTAGCAGAGGAGCAGGACGGTTCTTACAGGTTGTTGCAGACGCTGGTGGCTGTGCGGTATTTGTCCAGGTTGGGGGTGGAGAGACAGGACGGCTTCCTGACACGTGCCGAACAGCCAGAGATCCTAGACAGAACCTCCAGGTCCTCACGACTCAGCAGGTCTGCACAACAAAGTTGAACGTTAGGTCTGGAGTCCCGACACACCTCCGCCACGTTAATAAATACACAGCGGCGGCGGCGGCGGCGGCAGAACCCCACCCGTGGCGTTGAGGGAGCGCTTGTGCACGCGGTGCACGCGGTTCTGCAGCAGCCTCAGCGTCTGGGACATGTAGTCCGCCGAGCGCACAGCGGAGCGGCTGTCGCCCCGCGGCTGCTTCAGGAGCCGCAGGACGTCGGCAGGGGAGACCACCTCCCTGCGCACCCTCCTCAGACTCCTGCAGGGGGGGAGACCAGCATCACACCAGCATCACACCAGCATCACACCAGCAGCAACCAGACCAGCATCACACCAGCATCACACCAGCAACCAGACCAGCATCACACCAGCGTCACACCAGCATCACACCAGCATCACACCAGCAGAAGGAGAGTGCAGGTGCAATATTCATAATATTCACAACAATAATATTCATACTCATAATACTTATAATCCTATAATATTATAATCATGAAATGTATCATCATAATATTCAGAATGATTTTTCACAAGTTAGGGAAAGGAATGGGCCCTTTTGATAGAAAGTTCATGAAGAACAGGTATTGTTTCTATCAATATGAGTCATGTGTGTTCATAATGGAGTCAGTACACACATGGGAACGTGCGTTGCATGCGTGCGGTGGACGTGTCAGGTTACAGCAACGTTCTGAGACATGCTGAAGGACTCATTATGGCTGAAGTCAGAAGATGCAGAACAATGAACTTTGACTCACTCGTCTCTGGAGAACTTGTAGGCGTCGTCAACCAGTCTCTTAGCCTCTTCAAAGCATTGCATCAGGTAGGGACTCCCCAGACCTATAAGATAATACGCATTACTACAAATAATACCAATAATATACTCTGGAATATTCAACATTTCACTGAAAAAGGTATATATATATATACCTATATATATATATAGTGGGAGTGTGTGTGGTTGGTGGCAGGCTTAATTTCTGGGGGGGGTGGGGTGGGGCTACAGCTTCACCTGGCCCAGGTAGAGTCTGGGGGGGGGGGCTACAGCCTCACCTGGCCCAGGTAGATTCTGGGGGGGGGGGGGGGGGGCTACAGCTTCACCTGGCCCAGGTAGAGTCTGGGGGGGGGGGGGGGCTACAGTGGTCACCTGGCCCAGGTAGAGTCTGGGGGGGGGGGGGGGGCTACAGTTTCACCTGGTCCAGGTAGAGTCTGGGGGGGGCTACAGCTTCACCTGGCCCAGGTAGAGTCTGGCGGGGGGGGGGGGGGTGGGGCTACAAGCCTCACCTGGCCCAGGTAGAGTCTGGGGGGGGGGGGGGGGGGCTACAGCTTCACGTGGCCCAGGTAGAGTCTGGGGGGGGGGGGGGGGGGCTACAGCTTCACGTGGCCCAGGTAGAGTCTGGGGGGGGCTACAGCCTCACCTGGCCCAGGTAGAGTCTGGGGGGGGGGGGGGGCTACAGTTTCACCTGGTCCAGGTAGAGTCTGGGGGGGGGGGGGGGGGGGGGCTACAGCTTCACGTGGCCCAGGTAGAGTCTGGCAGGGGGGGGGCTATAGCCTCACCTGGCCCAGGTAGAAGTCTGAGGGGGGGGGCTACAGCCTCACCTGGCCCAGGTAGAGTCTGGGGGGGGGGGGGGGCTACAGTTCACCTGGTCCAGTAAGTCTGGGGGGGGGGGCGGGGGGGGCTACAGCTTCACCTGGCCCAGGTAGAGTCTGGGGGGGGGCTAGTAGCTCACCTGGCCCAGGTAGAGTCTGGCTGGGGGGTGGGGGGGGGGGGCTACAGCCTCACCTGGCCCAGGTAGAGTCTGGGGGGGGGATGCAGCCAGTGGTGCATTAGCTAGTCAGTGCACCACTGGTTAAGTCAGCCACCAGCACCACACTCAGGGAGCGCTAGCTTGCAGGTACCATCTGCTCTGTCATTTCACTTTACCTGCAACTTTACAATAAACCAGATTTCAACACCACTACGGCCTGAGGAGCCCCGAACTAAAGCCACGTATGTGACACTGTGGCTGAAGACTATGCTACACACACACACACACACACACACACACACACACATATATATATATATATATATATAATATCAGAATAATGAAGGTCAAAGTGGTTTTAGTTGAAGGTGTTGCTTACTTGAAGTGTTGCTGTGTGTGGACCTCAGACAGACGGCCAGAGCCACCATGCAGATGAACAGCTTCATGGCTACAAGGACAACAGACATCAGCACATTTCTCACGGTGCACAGCCGTCATTACCTGAGCATTTAATGCATTTAGCAAATGCTTTTGTTCAAAGCAACTCATAATAAGCACATTTGTCCAAAGAGCGTCAAAGAGTATCGCTGTAAGATTTGAAAAGAACTCGAAGTTTCAAGCCCTCATAATTGCTAGGTTAACAGAACAAGTTTCAACCAATCATAATTGCTAAGTTAACCCTTTGCTGGTAAACAGCAAGATGAGATGCTAAATGATTCTCAGTAATATTTTTAAGTGCCGAGACGTACGAACCAACCAGTAAGTGCTAAACATCCCCGAGGGGCCGAACGGGGACCCTCACCAGAGCAGCTCTCCCCCGAGGACCCAGGGGCCGGAGTACGAAGACTCGCTCTTACCTGCTGGAGTCTGTGGAGCTGGCAGATCAGAGTGGAGGCGGTGTGATGGCTCTCAGCCTGTCAGCCTATTTATAGCGAGAGGCCTCACCCCCACGGTGTTCAGGTGGGGTCAATATCTCAGTAAATATCAGTTCCTTCTTCCTCCTTCTAGCTGACCTGGACACGCTTACCACACAGCTAATTGGCTTTATTACAATCCACTAACCAACTACAAATCTACTAACTAGTACATTTATTATCATATTCATGTGGTTTTACTCATTGTCTTTCCTTGTATTCATTAACAAAAATGACAAAAATCCTTAATTTTGAGATTTTCAGTGTTTTTAATTGGTTGTCTAAAATGTAAAATGGCAGACAGAGCAGATGGAATACTCCCTGAGTGTGTATGCTGACGGCTGGTTTAACCTGCACAGTGAGGCTGCACAGATTAGTCAGTGCACCACAGGTGCCTCACCCACCCAGACTCCAACTGGGCCAGGTGAGGCTGCTTAGACCAGCCACCAAACATGCACACTCCACAGATATAATGCATTAAAAAGGTGTCAACCAATATTTTAGTCAAGAGAAGATCACATTTAAAACTAAGTTAAAAGACAAGTAGTACAGACTGATGGATTGGGTATTGCTGTGCTTGTATCCTCATCAAGGGAGTCTGTTAAAAGTGTTCAGAAGAGAGGCAGACTCATCCACTGAGGAACGTTTAGTTTTAATGAGTTATGTCCAATATGTTTGCTTTCATGTTTCTGAAACATGTTTGTTCTAAAAAATCGTTTTTTTTGTGCAACATTGACAGGACAGTTGCAATGGCCTCACAAACCCACAGTTCCCCTTAACTGAAGCAAAAGGTGAAGTAATAACAAAGGAGTTTTGGTGAAACTCTGTTGGGCAACCGCACGACAAGACAATAAAGTCATGGTCTCTTGCTCCAGGACAGTCCAGCACCAAACACCATAACTAGTGCAGAGACATGAGCGACTGGTTCCACACACGCTGATAGCATGGTTCAAGATTCAAGAAGTTCACATACACATACAGGATATGCAATCAAAACCTTCTAAATCTTGACTTTTATTAGAACACACAATAAGGAACTATGATAAGGAACATGCCAGACCTTCCCTTGTCCCGGACAGCAGTCGCTTTATCACTTGCAGGAAGCCACTTTATCTTTATTGGTGTGAGCGTTCTGGAAGACACCACAAAATCTCCTTAGGGAGTGTCATCAATATATGGTCTGTAAAGCCCTTTGAGACTGTAACTGTGATTAAAGGATGTACAGATAAAATGGAGTCGACTTGACACCTCTTCACTTCATTGACACCTCATGACAATATGGAAACAAAGAAGGCCCACAAGACAACAAGGAGAAGAGGTGCCCTCGAGGAAGGAATTACTGCAGGCGCTGCTAGTCCTGGCATTACGGTAGCTCTAGTCTCACAAATCAGACTTTAGATGAACCTCTAAAGTCTGATTGCAGACGACCACCCATCGGTGTGAAAGGGCCGTTTCACTTTCGTTCACTTCAAAATTGTCATCATCATGTTCCTGGGGGTGGGGTCTCGACACAAAACAAACGGACCACAGAACCACAACACACGTGATATGACTGACCAGCGGATGGAAGGGATTCAAAAACTCTAAAAGTTCATCTGTTATGTTGTCATGGCTTCGAGAGATCATCTTCATCATCATCACTGATGAAGAGGTGGAGGTTAACATGTCTCCACCCCCCACTTTCCACTTTAGTTGTATTTTCTGTTTATTGTATATATTTAATTTCTTTGTTTCTTCAAATGGAGTTGTCTTTTGTATTGTTTAATGGTGTGTGTGTGCGTGTGTGTGCGTGTGTGTGCGCGTGTGTGTGTGTGTGTGGTGTGTGTGTGTGTGTGCGCGTGCATGTAATTTATGAATTTATTTGTCGCTGATTGCAATAGAAACTCTATATATATCATATTATATGTTATACTGTATATATATCATATTATATATTATACTGTATATATATCATATTATATGTTATACTGTATATATATCATATTATATGTTATACTGTATATACTCATATTATATGTTATACTGTATCATATAATATGCAGGCAACCTAG
>PIJE02000020.1:1050218-1081899 GCA_002895965.2 Coryphaenoides rupestris
TTCTTATCTCAGCTATGTGTATACTGTATATATATATATCATATATGTTCTTATCTATTATATGTTATACTGTATATATATCATATTATATGTTCTTATCCCAGCTATTATATGTTATACTGTATATATATCATATTATATGTTATACTGTATATATATCATATTATATGTTATACTGTATATATATCATATTATATGTTATACTGTATATATATCATATTATATGTTCTTATCCCAGCTATTATGCAGGAAACCTAGCAATTATGAAACTCGTTCTATTAACCTTGCAACTATGAATGCTTGACAGCTCAGGTCATAGGGTTACTAAAATTGCACGCCTTCGGCTTTTAAGGCATGGAAATAAAAAAAAGTGCACACACCAGATGCACACAGCTGGCTAATGCATCTATTCAGACCCCAAAGAACCAAATCACATTCCAACATAGTTTTGTCACCCTAATAACTGTCATGATAAGTTATCTTTACAATGTCACTCATGTCTAGACATTATGAGTCTGGAGACTTCCTCAGCCAAATGCGGCACCAGAGGAGGAAGACATCTGAGGGTGGTGTTGTGGTGGTGTTGTGGTGGTGCTAACCCTAACCCTCTCCCCCATCTCATCACTAACCCTCTCCCCCATCTCATCACTAACCCTCTCCCCCATCTCATCACTAACCCTAACCCTGTGACTGCATCTCACTGAAACACCCCTAACCCTCCTATCGCTAACCCCCATCCGCATTCCCCTGAAGAAACATTGCTAAGCCACTCTTCTCAGCGCTTCTACACCCACGCTTCTACGCCCTCGCTTCTACGCCCACGCTTCTACGCCCTCGCTTCTACGCCCTCGCTTCTACACCCTTGCTGGATGAGGCCCCTTAGCATGAGGTATGAGGTATGAGGGAAGCATTGGGCAAGTTAGAATGCGTGAGGCGCTAGAAGCGAGGGGGCGTAGAGCAGCTTCAAAGTCGGGCGTTACGCAAAGCGAGGGCGTAGAAGCGTGGGCGTAGAAGCGAGGGCGTAGAAGCGTGGGTGTAGAAGCGCTGAGAAGAGTGGCTTAGCAATGTTTCTTCAGGGGAATGCGGATGGGGGTTAGCGATAGGAGGGTTAGGGGTGTTTCAGTGAGATGCAGTCACAGGGTTAGGGTTAGTGATGAGATGGGGGAGAGGGTTAGTGATGAGATGGGGGAGAGGGTTAGTGATGAGATGGGGGAGAGGGTTAGGGTTAGCACCACCACAACACCACCACAACACCACCCTCAGATGTCTTCCTCCTCTGGTGCCGCATTTGGCTGAGGAAGTCTCCAGACTCATAATGTCTAGACATGAGTGACATTGTAAAGATAACTTATCATGACAGTTATTAGGGTGACAAAACTATGTTGGAATGTGATTTGGTTCTTTGGGGTCTGAATAGATGCATTAGCCAGCTGTGTGCATCTGGTGTGTGCACTTTTTTTTATTTCCATGCCTTAAAAGCCGAAGGCGTGCAATTTTAGTAACCCTATGACCTGAGCTGTCAAGCATTCATAGTTGCAAGGTTAATAGAACATATGATATATATACAGTATAACATATCATAATAGCTGAGATAAGAACATATAATATGATATATATACAGTATAACATATAATATGATATATATACAGTATAACATATCATATGATATATATACAGTATAACATATCATAATAGCTGAGATAAGAACATATAATATGATATATATACAGTATAACATATAATATGATATATATACAGTATAACATATAATATGATATATATACAGTATAACATATAATATGATATATATACAGTATAACATATCATAATAGCTGAGATAAGAACATATAATATGATATATATACAGTATAACATATAATATGATATATATACAGTATAACATATCATAATAGCTGAGATAAGAACATATAATATGATATATATACAGTATAACATATAATATGATATATATACAGTATAACATATCATATGATATATATACAGTATAACATATAATATGATATATATACAGTATAACATATCATAATAGCTGAGATAAGAACATATAATATGATATATATACAGTATAACATATAATATGATATATATACAGTATAACATATAATATGATATATATACAGTATAACATATAATATGATATATATACAGTATAACATATCATAATAGCTGAGATAAGAACATATAATATGATATATATACAGTATAACATATAATATGATATATACAGTATAACATATCATAATAGCTGAGATAAGAACATATAATATGATATATATACAGTATAACATATAATATGATATATATACAGTATAACATATAATATGATATATATACAGTATAACATAGATATATATATCAATTATATGTTATACTGTATATATATTATATTATATGTTATACTGTATATATATCATATTATATGTTCTTATCTCAGCTATTATGATATGTTATACTGTATATATATCATATTATATGTTATACTGTATATATATCATATTATATGTTATACTGTATATATATCATATTATATGTTCTTATCTCAGCTATTATGATATGTTATACTGTATATATATCATATTATATGTTATACTGTATATATATCATATTATATGTTATACTGTATATATATCATATTATATGTTATACTGTATATATATCATATTATATGTTATACTGTATATATATCATATTATATGTTCTTATCCCAGCTATTATGATATGTTATACTGTATATATATCATATTATATGTTATACTGTATATATATCATATTATATGTTCTTATCCCAGCTATTATGCAGGAAACCTAGCAATTATGAAACTCGTTCTATTAACCTTGCAACTATGAATGCTTGACAGCTCAGGTCATAGGGTTACTAAAATTGCACGCCTTCGGCTTTTAAGGCATGGAAATAAAAAAAAGTGCACACACCAGATGCACACAGCTGGCTAATGCATCTATTCAGACCCCAAAGAACCAAATCACATTCCAACATAGTTTTGTCACCCTAATAACTGTCATGATAAGTTATCTTTACAATGTCACTCATGTCTAGACATTATGAGTCTGGAGACTTCCTCAGCCAAATGCGGCACCAGAGGAGGAAGACATCTGAGGGTGGTGTTGTGGTGGTGTTGTGGTGGTGCTAACCCTAACCCTCTCCCCCATCTCA
Source organism: Coryphaenoides rupestris (assembly GCA_002895965.2). Taxonomy (NCBI): domain Eukaryota; kingdom Metazoa; phylum Chordata; class Actinopteri; order Gadiformes; family Macrouridae; genus Coryphaenoides; species Coryphaenoides rupestris. Next base: position 1,053,412 of record PIJE02000020.1, read on the forward strand.
TCACTAACCCTCTCCCCCATCTCATCACTAACCCTCTCCCCCATCTCATCACTAACCCTAACCCTGTGACTGCATCTCACTGAAACACCCCTAACCCTCCTATCGCTAACCCCCATCCGCATTCCCCTGAAGAAACATTGCTAAGCCACTCTTCTCAGCGCTTCTACACCCACGCTTCTACGCCCTCGCTTCTACGCCCACGCTTCTACGCCCTCGCTTCTACGCCCACGCTTCTACGCCCTCGCTTCTACGCCCTCGCTTCTACACCCTCGCTTCTACACCCTTGCTGGATGAGGCCCCTTAGCATGAGGTATGAGGTATGAGGGAAGCATTGGGCAAGTTAAGGCCAATAGCATGAGACCATGCAGTCTCTGTGCAGAGCATCAACACAATCCTCCAACTAAAACAAGAATATGAGGTTTCCTGGACCCACCTGAGGTGCAAACAACGGGACCCACTGGACCAGGTCCTCGACTAGGGGCCCACTGGACTAGGGGCCATGCACAGGCATCAAAACATGTGAATTCATATACACTTTTTATCACATTTTAGATGTTTCTTCAAGTGTGAAACAATCCTCCGACTGAGAGGCAACACTTTCTTGTTCAGGAATGAGGAACTGAACAGTGGAGCCCGATCAATGTTTAAAGTGATAACCATTTAAGAGAAGTATTTACTGGAGAAAAAAAAATGTGGTTTCTTTTTTTATCAGTGAACTTTGCGTGAGTCCCCTGTGGGCCTGAGGTAGGTTCAGGGTAGGCTAGAGGTAGGGTTTTTAATCAGTGAGGCTCAGGGTTAGTTCCAGTAGAGCCACAGCTGCTGACGAAGACCATGGCAGTTCTCAGCATTGCTGTGCTTCTCCTTCTTGGAGCCCTCAGCTCAGGTAACCACATTTCTTCTGGATTGTTTCTTCTCATATTGTACCTTGAGAGTGTATCCGACTGATAATGTGTACTTGATATTAACTGGTTTGTTTGTCTCTTTCCAGTTCAGACCAGTGACTTGAACAAGAAGAACAGTGAGCATGCAGTGAGTAACCATATACACCATGTAGCCATATACGGAGCATGTACTCTATATATACATAATATATATATATGTATATATATACATATATATATTCAGATACAGTATATACGTACATATCTACAGAGCTTCGGTGGTTGATGAGGACTTCTCAGAGTGCCAGATGAAAATGTAAAAATGTCAAATGTCACAGCCCATATACACTTCAGCCCATATACACTAGAAACAAATGAATACAATTCTTTTTTATATTAATTTTGACTTCAAACAAGTGATTTAGAATTCAGACTTTTATGTTGCGAATGCAATTGAAGACCTGAGTTAAATCTGAAGTCCTTTGGAACCATCCTAAGCTCTCTATACATTTGATCTGCTAAACAAGACATTAGCTGGAGTTCCTAAGAGAGCGCAGTATTCCGCTCTGTGTGCTCTCAGGGCTGTTCTAGTGCTGCACCAATATTTAACCAATATTGAACTAATATTGAACCAGCCTTTAAGCACAAGAGCACCTGGGCATTCTTGTGAATTATTGAGACACAATTACATGCCCCAAGTTAGAATTAAATAACAATCGTGGCTAATAAAAGTCCCTGCTGTGATTTGTGGACACAACATTGATCAATTATTTATCAAGTGGCACATTGCTTATTGATTCTAGATTCCAGTTGGATAGCAACACTCTCTACTCTATTGTCTCTCTATTGTTTCATTGTCAACTTGTGTTGACAGTAAAACAATAAAATATAGCCATGGAGTGTGTTGTGTGTGTGTGTGTGTGTGTGTGTGTGTGTGTGATGTGTCTCAGCTGGATGAACCGTGTCAGGACTGCATTCAGATAATGAACCTGCTTGTGGACATCTTCTCCAACACAGACGTCCAGGTCAGTGAACCGCTCTCACAGTTAGATATTATTATTCTATATATTATGGTTTATTATTTCATATTATTCACCCTCAGAGGCGTCAGTAAGGATCCACTTCAGCTAGCATCTGCATTTGGACTGTGTCCAAATAAAATGCATTAGTTTCAGTTCCGAAAATGTTCTTAATATATATATTTACACCTGTTGTGAATTAACCAGCAACACACACACACACACACACATATTATTCACTTCTCCTTTTCTATTCTCCTTTTTTTCTTAAAAAAATAACTCTGTTCTCTGGAACTCATGTTTAGAGATGAGGTTGGATGATAACTGATATGATAAGGTACCTGAAGATCATTTCAGATACCTCTGGAATGAGATGTGATATACATGAGATATACATGAGATATACATGAGATGTGATATACATGAGATATACATGCGATGTGATATACATGAGATGTACATGAGATATACATGAGATGTACATGAGATATACATGAGGTATACATGAGATGTGATATATATGAGATATACATGATGAGGTACAGGTTAATCCCCCCCCTCCCCCTCTCCCGGGCTGCAGAAGAGTGTTATGGACGGTCTGGAGGTTCTCTGCGACCACCTGCCCAACCCCAGCACTGCCGGGAAGATTTGCCGTCAGCAAGTGGAGAAGATGCTCCCCTTGGCCATCACCTTCCTCACCGCTGCGGTGGTCAGTCTCTCAGCTACGTTGCAGCTCCTCTGTCTGTTGTCCGTCTATCTGTCACAGTATCCGCCACTAAGGACTCTTCATCATATCCTGGACAGCGACCAGAGCAGGCGTGCTCCTACCTGGGGCTCTGCGGCGCCCACACAGCAGAGGACCAGACCCAGCGGCTGATCAGCCTCATCCAGGACAGCCTGAGGGCCTCCGCCAAGACTCTGGAGCTGAGAGACACACCCTGGGCAGCAGAACCCGGCTGGCTAACGGTACCACAGGACCTCACACGCTGGCAACACACTGCAGTACCAACACACTGTACTGGAGTACAGTGTGCAGTAGCTCTATAATAGATGTGGGCGGGGCTTGTTATGTGTCCCTCAGGACCAGACCTCCGTGCAGTGCACCTACTGCATGGTCCTCATGGACGCTCTGCAGAAGATGTTCCCCAAGGAGAAGACCGAGGTGACACACACGCACACACACACGCACACCACACACGCACACCACACACACACGCACACACACACACACGCACGCACATGCACACACACACGCACACACACACACGCACACACACACACACACACGCACACACACTTTCTCCCACATCTCCTGCCTCTCTTTGAATTAAGGTGGGCTGACAAACAAATTAAATCTGTCACATCCTGTTTGCACGGACCGGACAGGAAGTCAATTGTGTCGGCCATGTTTGTTAGCGGGAGTTCTAATTACACCTCGGCGCCATGGCAACGCGGTCGGTTGGGGGGTTGGTGGGTTGGCGGCGGTGGTGTTGAAAGCGAGACGAGAAGGACACGCAGAGCTTCTGATGAAGAGTCAAGTTTAAGTGACGTCGTCTTCAAACACCTCCTTCACACGAAGCGATCTCTAAAGCTGAACTTTGAATTAAAAACACACAATCAGTGGGCGGGGCTTTGACAACGGCGTCGGTTTTTCCGTAGCGTACGCTCAAACACACACACACACACACACACACACACACACACACACACACACACACACACACACACACACACACACAAGCACAAACTCTCAGCAATTATAACACACACAACGACATTAGTCAAGGAGATTGACTGACATGTAACGTGTGTGTGTGTGTGTGTGTGTGTGCATTTGAAGGTCAAAGGTGAAGGGTCAAGACACCTACAGGCTTGCAGTTTAACCCTGCAACCCCCGCACACACACACACACACACACACACACACACACACACACACACACACACACACACACAAGCGTACCTTGAAGGCGTTCAGCAGAGTCCATAACGTTCCAACTCTTTGACGCGTCACAATGTCGTTCATATTTAATATTTCTCACTTTTCCCATCGTGGACATCCTTAACCCCTGCCTGCTCCTTAATGACCGCTGGAACTCACTTTGGAGAAAAGCAATCTGCTAAATAGTGAATCGTAAAACAGTCAATTATGCCACGGAAACGGGGCGTCTGCGGAATTAACTATTTAGCAGTCAGCATGATAAGTCATTCAGCGTCTTGCTGAACGGCTGAACGGCTGAAAACCGCGGACGGACGGCTTACAGTTTGGGGTTTGTCGTTGAGCTGCCTTCTGATCTGTCTCTCTGTCTGTCTCTGTCTCTCTGTCTGTCTCTGTCTCTCTGTCTGTCTCTCTGTCTCTCTGTCTGTCTCTGTCTCTCTGTCTCTCTGTCTGTCTCTGTCTGTCTGTCTGTCTCTCTGTCTCTCTGTCTCTCTGTCTCTCTGTCTGTCTGTCCTCTCTCTCTGTCTCTCTCTCTGTCTGTCTGTCTCTCTGTCTCTCTCTCTGTCTGTCTCTCTGTCTCTGTCTGTCTCTGTCTGTCTCTCTGTCTCTCTGTCTCGTCTGTCTGTCTGTCTGTCTGTAGTCTCTCTGTCTCTCTGTTGTTGTCTGTCTCTCTCTCCTCGCCTACCTCTCCTCCTCCCCCCCCCGTGTTAAAATGTCATGAACATTAAAAATAGGGATGTGAGTCCTCTTCTCTCGAAATAACACATAGACTCTGCACACCTACACACTCCCTCCCTCCCACCCCTCTCTCTCTCTCGCTCTCTCTCTCTGTCTCTCTCTCTCTCTGTCACACACACACACACACACACACAGCCCTTTGTGCCTTGCTCTCCATCCACCCTCGTTCCCCGTATCCATCCCTCCGTTCATTTCTCCATCCATCCATATTTACTTCCATCCTTTCCCTCCCTCCCTCCATATATTGTTCTATTCTTCCATCCATCCATCCATCCATCCATCCATCCATCCATCCATCCATCCACTTACACATCTCCCTCCCCCCTCCCCCTGTATTTATGTAGCCTAGCCTAGCATAGCGTAGCATCTCTCTCTCTCTCCCCCTCCCTCTCTCTCTCCCTCCCTCTCTCTCCTCTCCTCTCCTCCTCTCTCTCTCTCTCTCTTTCTCTCTCCTGCTCTCTCTCTCTCTCTCTCTCTCTCTCTCTCTCTCTCTCTCTACAGAAGAGGAAATAGTGATCCTCACGGGAGCGACCTCCGGCTCGCCCCAGAGCAGAGGCACCAGATGATACCCTCCTGGTCAACATTTGCTCATCCACGGCATCAAACCGCTCTCCAGTAACCCCATCACCCCACCACCACCACCCTCCACCCTCCACCCTCCACCCTCCACCTCCCCCCGGACATGGGCGGGGCCCCCAGGGGCTCTCGGGCCCCCTGGTCGCCGAGGGTATGGATCTGCAGATAACCCAGCAGAGCCCCTGGGCTGAAAGGCTCCTTAAAGACCCCCCCGTCCCTGGAGGGCCACCAGGAGCTGAGAGGCTGCTACTGAGGCTCTCTCTGCTCTGTGTGTGTGTGTCTCTGTGTGTGTGTGTGTGTGTGTGTGTGTGTGTGTGTGTGTGTGTGTGTGTGTGTGTGGTGTGTGTGTGGTGGACGACCAGGGGAGATGCGTGCAGACCCCTGCACCATCCAGAGCTGGCGCTGTCGGGACGTTCAGACGGCGCGCCGATGCGGCGTAGGTTCACACACACGACATGTCACAGAATATTCTAGAATATGAAGGTCAAGACTCATAACGTGTCACTTCTGTGGATGCAGGCCCTGTCTTTCTGCCAGAGATTTACCTGGAAGTCCGCTAGAAACACATTTCTCTGAAACGTGGCAGTAAGTACAATTATTGACAAACTATTTGATATAAAAATCATGGGTTGAATATTAATGTCCTGTTTCCTCTCCTTCAGGCGGGGAACTGGCCGCCACCTCGAGGTGGTGAAACCTTTTACTTCAAATATTGCTTCAGTCCTTCACAACATTGACTTTATACTGATAATACTTCTTTCACTATTGTGTTTTTAAGATGATATGATTCAGTCTTGTGATTTTACCTTCAGTATAAACTATGTTGTGAACTCTTCAAGAATTTGAACGGCAGCAAACCTTCAACTGTGTCTGAAAAGATGACATTTTTTTCTATTCTGTTACGCATTAAAATTAAATGTATTTGTTGGAAATACCAAAGTTTTCTTTGTCTATTTGTTCGTTTCCCGCTCTACGTAACTATTGTGCAAATGTGTGGAGGCGTCCGACGAAGCGCGTCTTCACGGTTGAGCGCCGCGTGCTCAACAACGGCTGCGCTGTCCAAGCGTCTCGAGACAAGACTCCATTGTTCCCGCAGCACAAGGAAGTCCGGCGCCACAAACCAGAAACTTCCTTATTGTTAGAGCAGCTGGAATGTTCATTATCCTCCAGAAACTGAAACATCCGACAACCAAGAACAAGATGGCTGACATCCAAATGTCACCGTAGATCGTCACGTCGAAACTCAAACGTACCACTTTTAAACCAGGGTTTGTATTTATATTATAGCTGGTATATACATACTATATATATTATAGCTGGTATACCTACACACTGTATATATTATAGCTGGTATACCTACACACTGTATATATTATAGCTGGTATACCTACACAGACTGTATATAGCTGGTATACCTACACAGACTGTATATATTATAGCTGGTATATCTACACACTGTATATATTATAGCTGGTATACCTACACAGACTGTATATATTATAGCTAGTATACCTACACAGACTGTATATATTATAGCTGGTATATCTACACACTGTATATATTATAGCTGGTATACCTACACAGACTGTATATATTATAGCTGGTATATCTACACACTGTATATATTATAGCTGGTATACCTACACAGACTGTATATATTATAGCTGGTATATCTACACACTGTATATATTATAGCTGGTATACCTACACAGACTGTATATATTATAGCTGGTATATCTACACAGACTGTATATATTATAGCTGGTATACCTACACAGACTGTATATATTATAGCTGGTATATCTACACAGACTGTATATATTATAGCTGGTATATCTACACACTGTATATATTATAGCTGGTATACCTACACAGACTGTATATATTATAGCTGGTATATCTACACAGACTGTATATAGCTGGTATACCTACACAGACTGTATATATTATAGCTGGTATATACATACTATATATATTATAGCTAGTATATCTACACACTGTATATATTATAGCTGGTATATCTACACACTGTATATATTATAGCTGGTATACCTACACACTGTATATATTATAGCTGGTATACCTACACAGACTGTATATAGCTGGTATATCTACACACTGTATATATTATAGCTGGTATACCTACACAGACTGTATATAGCTGGTATACCTACACAGACTGTATATATTATAGCTGGTATATCTACACACTGTATATATTATAGCTGGTATACCTACACAGACTGTATATATTATAGCTGGTATATCTACACAGACTGTATATAGCTGGTATACCTACACAGACTGTATATATTATAGCTGGTATATCTACACACTGTATATATTATAGCTGGTATACCTACACAGACTGTATATATTATAGCTGGTATACCTACACAGACTGTATATATTATAGCTGGTATATCTACACACTGTATATATTATAGCTGGTATACCTACACAGACTGTATATATTATAGCTGGTATACCTACACAGACTGTATATATTATAGCTGGTATATCTACACACTGTATATATTATAGCTGGTATACCTACACAGACTGTATATATTATAGCTGGTATATCTACACACTGTATATATTATAGCTGGTATACCTACACAGACTGTATATATTATAGCTGGTATACCTACACAGACTGTATATATTATAGCTGGTATATACATACTATATATATTATAGCTAGTATATCTACACACTGTATATATTATAGCTGGTATATCTACACACTGTATATATTATAGCTGGTATACCTACACAGACTGTATATATTATAGCTGGTATATCTACACACTGTATATATTATAGCTGGTATACCTACACAGACTGTATATATTATAGCTAGTACATCTACAGACTATTTATACATGATAGCTATAGTATGTGTACATCTATACATACTTTGTGAATGTATAATGATCAGAGGTACAAATGGGAACTAAGGGGAGAATATTTTATTCAGATAGCGGACAGCAAAATGTTTCATAGGTAGGACGGTGTGAGGGGGCGTGGCCTGTTTACCTGGCGGAGAAAGTTATAAAGGCACTTTAACACATGGCAGCTACTACACCACTAGTCTAACGTTACTACACCACTAGTCTAACGTTACTACACCACGAGTCTAATGTTACTAAACCACTAGTCTAATGTTATTACACCAGGAGTCTAACGTTACTACACCACGAGTCTAACATTACTACACCACTAGTCTGTTACTGCACCACTAGACAGAAGTCTGCAACAGCGACCAAATAAGAGACTACTCAACTGTAAAGGAGTCCACAGTGAACCATGTAAACAGGCTGGTTTCTCTGTACAACACCAACCAAACTTGCTCCAGTCTGTGGTAGAGGGATCCTTATGGTTAACATGGCGTTAGGGTTAGACCAGGCTTAGAGATGTGCTGAGGGATCCTCATGGTTAACATGGCGTTAGGGTTAGACCAGGCTTAGAGATGTGCTGTGGGATCCTCATGGTTAACATGGCGTTAGGGTTAGACCAGGCTTAGAGATGTGCTGTGGGATCCTCATGGTTAACATGGCGTTAGGGTTAGACCAGGCTTAGAGATGTGCTGTGGGATCCTCATGGTTAACATGGCGTTGGGGTTAGACCAGGCTTAGAGTGAGCGTGTCACTTCCTGGTTGTGTGAGATACTCATCTGTGAAATGCTTTGGAAATTCAGCTTTCCACATTTCGTTTTTTGAACCGTAACCAAACTTTAAAAAAGGACAAAACAAGTGGTTTCCACACCGGTCCACTAGAAAGCAGTGGGCATGAAGAGCAGAATCCTGAACACCTCAGGGAGACTTGAACCTTCAACCTGCTGAAAGCTTCTGGTCGCTTGCAGTGGCACTAGCAATGCATACTATAACTAGAATCACAACCATGGTCCAAACTAAATCATTCTGTAATCTGTACCTTGCCATTCAAGTTCAGTTTCATAAGCATTTAGTGCATAAATGTGTGTGAAATATGTTCAAATAGAGGAACAGATTTGACCCACATTTAGACAGAGCCTGAAGCTTGGAAGTTTGGTTTTGTTGAGTGTTGGTTGGCCTGCAAGACAGAAACCTTGTGCACCTCGCAGTGGAAGCTCGGGCTGAAAGCTTCTTTATCAGTCAGTCTGACCACATTCTGTCCAGTGAGTTCACTGCAAGGACTTAGAGGAGAACAAACTGCTCATCCAAGTCCTTCATTCCTTCTGCTATCAGGCTGACAGTCTGACAGACTTTACACTCTAATTTATATGAATGATATGGTTTGTTATTTTATCTACTGCTGCTCGTTGTTTGCTTGTAGGTTAGCCCACGGAGAACGGGGCCTTCATACTGAGGAGTAACTCTTAAAGTGTTAAGGGTTGTGTCAGTCCTCATTGTAGGACTCCTTGATTGTTCCTCTAAGAGTATTTCTCAAAGCCTTTTAGCTCCTACATCTCCAGTTAGAGCTAGTCAAGAGGACTCCGAAGTCACAGAGACCAATTCATCAACCATCCCAACCCAAGGCAGGTGCTAGCCAGGCTGGGGCGTGCGAGGCAGGGTTTCTCTGTAACAACGCCCGTTCCGAGCACAGCTCCGCAGGCCGCGCCCGTCTACAACACATTCGTGTCAATAAATATAGCAACGGTGAACGCTACTTCCTGTTAGCACGCAGAGGCTAATATTAGCAGCTTGTGATCTCATTTATATTCCCAAAATGTTTGACTTGAGACAACGCCCTTGGGTGTGTCGGGGGCTAGCTGTGACACACTAGCATGTGCAGCTTAAAGCCGTTGAGCCGTGAAGGGACTTATCTCTCACAAAGAGGCTAAGTCTTGGCTAGCAACTTTTAAAAAGTTGTTATTGGTTACAAACCAAAGAAAACAATTACAAGTGATTTTCTCCTGCTCACAGACATAGTTCATGACTAGCAAGCAAACATTTTGTAGCTCAGAGAATCCCCGTCCACGAGGGCATCCACCACCTAACCCAACACTACTGTGTGGGGAGAAGCATCTCCTTTGGGGAGGTCTACACAAGCCTCAAGTGGAACATCTTTAACAAACTGAGTGGACTGGAAACGTCAGCAGAGACAACTGCGAACAGTGCAGGTGCATAAAGAGAGAGCAACAGAACCTCAGACTTCAGTGCATTACTGTTTGGAAGTGAGGACATGTGATCAGGAAGTCGTAAGCTGCTGGAGGTGCAGGATTAGCACAGAGCTCAATGCCTCTCAGGCCAACAAGCAAGAATGCTACAGTATTGCCTCACATTCACCCATTCATACACCGACGGCGGTGCCAACCATGCAAGGTAACAACCAACACGTCAGGAGCAGGTAGGGTTAGGTGGTGTCTTGCTCAGGGACACCTCAACACTTAGCTAGGCGGAGCCCGGGGATCGAACCGGCAACCTTCCGGTTTCCAGACAACCGATCTCACCTCCTGAGCTACTGCCGCCCCCAACAAAACACTAATGGTCACTTAGAAATTGCCAGCGGTCTCCCAGGCTAGTCGGACATGTTTGGTGTATAATTGCTTGAGTGACATGTTTACGATAACCAAGAGTACAAGATGGCCAGAAAACATCAAACCAAATAATAATTCTAGTGGCACATATTTAATGAGCCTGTTTAACTTTCCATTGGTCTCTCCTTACGAAGGGAGGATAACCCACAGTAGAGAGCGGCAGACTGGGAAGGGAAGGGGAGGGAGGCTGTAGTCCACGCCGGCTGGCCGGAGGACAGCTCAGTACTTGAGCTTCTTGGGAATCTCCCATGTGAAGCCGTGGCGTCCAAAGTGTCCGTAGGCGGCGGTGCGCTGGTACACAGGTTTCTTCAGGTCCAGGTCCCTGAGGGCAGCGTGAGGGAAACACCTGAACAACTGACACAGCTAAAAGAACACAAATAGAGCTGGACTTTATAACTGGGTGGACCCCGGCGCTAGGCTAATGAAGTGGACCCCGGCGCTAGGCTAACGAGGTGGACCCCGGCGCTAGGCTAACGATGTGGACCCCGGCGCTAGGCTAACGATGTGGACACCGGCGCTAGGCTAACGAGGTGGACCCCGGCGCTAGGCTAACGATGTGGACCCCGGCGCTAGGCTAACGAGGTAGAAGCCGGCGCTAGCGGAGGGTTTAGCTCCAAGATGTAGGAAAGGTCAAACAAAATACCTGACGATGATCCCAGGTCGGAGGTCAAAGTTCATCTTCACTATGTCCAGCAGCTCACTCTCACTACCCGCTCACACACACACACCCACCCACACCACACACCACACACACACACAACACCACACCGCACAACACACCAACACACCACACACACACCACACACACACACACACACACACACACACACACACACACACACACACACACACACCCACACACAACACACACCACACACACACACACACCGCCACACACACACACACACACACACACACACAGTAAACTCCATCAGAATGGAATCCTCTTAAGGTTCCTCCAAAGGTTCCTGTGGTGGAAATGTGGGTTCTAGTGACTGTACCTGCACCAGAACCCGCCTGCAGAGTTGGGCCTTCACCAGGGACTTGGCCACCCAGCGGGCGGCGTAGGCAGCAGAGCGGTCAACCTTGGTGTAGTCCTTCCCGGAGAAGGCCCCGCCGCCGTGGGCGCCCCACCCCCCGTACGTGTCCACGATGATCTTCCTGCCCGTCAGCCCCGCGTCGCCCTGAGGAGGCGCCAGAGAGTACAGTTATGGACTGGGACAGATAGACCCGGGGACAGATAGACCCGGGGACAGATAGACCCGGGGACAGATAGACCCGGGGACAGATAGACCCGGGGACAGATAGACCCGGGGACAGATAGACCCGGGGACAGATAGACCCGGGGACAGATAGACCCGGGGACAGATAGACCCGGGGACAGATAGACCCGGGGACAGACACCTCCTCAGTAACACTTGATGGTTAACATGCGTTCTGTTTCTCTCTCTCTGGGCTGACCTTCTAAACCTTCTAAATGTGAGAACTGAAAGCAGAAGTGAGCAGAGCAGCAAAAGGGAAGCAACACCACCCTTCTCCATGTCGTCACCTGTGGACCTCCGATCACGAAGCGCCCGCTGGGCTGCAGGTGGTAGACCGTGTCCTGGTCCAGATAGGCTGCCGGCACCACGGCGCGGACCACCAGGTCTTTCAGGGACGTCCGCATGTCCTCCAGGGCGGCGGCCTCGTGGTGCTGCACCGACACCACCACTGTGTGCACGCGCAGCGGCAGCATGGCTCCGCGGTCCTGCCTGTATATAGCTGGTATACCTACACAGACTGTATATAGCTGGTATACCTACACAGACTGTATATATTATAGCTGGTATATCTACACACTGTATATATTATAGCTGGTATACCTACACAGACTGTATATAGCTGGTATACCTACACAGACTGTATATAGCTGGTATACCTACACAGACTGTATATATTATAGCTGGTATATCTACACAGACTGTATATATTATAGCTGGTATATCTACACACTGTATATATTATAGCTGGTATACCTACACAGACTGTATATATTATAGCTGGTATATCTACACAGACTGTATATATTATAGCTGGTATACCTACACAGACTGTATATATTATAGCTGGTATATCTACACACTGTATATATTATAGCTGGTATATCTACACACTGTATATATTATAGCTGGTATACCTACACAGACTGTATATATTATAGCTGGTATATCTACACAGACTGTATATAGCTGGTATATCTACACAGACTGTATATATTATAGCTGGTATATCTACACTGTATATATTATAGCTGGTATATCTACATACTGTATATATTATAGCTAGTATTTCCACACACTGTATATATTATAGCTGGTATATCTACACACTGTATATATTATAGCTGGTATATCTACACACTGTATATATTATAGCTAGTACATCTACATACTGTATATATTAGTATACATTATAGCTAGTACATCTACAGACTATTTATACATGATAGCTATAGTATGTGTACATCTATACATACTTTGTGAATGTATAATGATCAGAGGTACCAAATGGGAACTAAGGGGAGAATATTTTATTCAGATAGCGGACAGCAAAATGTTTCATAGGTAGGACGGTGTGAGGGGGCGTGGCCTGTTTACCTGGCGGAGAAAGTTATAAAGGCACTTTAACACATGGCAGCTACTACACCACTAGTCTAACGTTACTACACCACTAGTCTAACGTTACTACACCACGAGTCTAATGTTACTAAACCACTAGTCTAATGTTATTACACCAGGAGTCTAACGTTACTACACCACGAGTCTAACATTACTACACCACTAGTCTGTTACTGCACCACTAGACAGAAGTCTGCAACAGCGACCAAATAAGAGACTACTCAACTGTAAAGGAGTCCACAGTGAACCATGTAAACAGGCTGGTTTCTCTGTACAACACCAACCAAACTTGCTCCAGTCTGTGGTAGAGGGATCCTTATGGTTAACATGGCGTTAGGGTTAGACCAGGCTTAGAGATGTTCTGTGGGATCCTCATGGTTAACATGGCGTTAGGGTTAGAACCAGGCTTAGAGATGTGCTGTGGGATCCTCATGGTTAACATGGCGTTAGGGTTAGACCAGGCTTAGAGATGTGCGTGGGATCCTCATGGTTAACATGGCGTTAGGGTTAGACCAGGCTTAGAGATGTGCTGTGGGATCCTCATGGTTAACATGGCGTTAGGGTTAGACCAGGCTTAGAGATGTGCTGTGGGATCCTTATGTTAACATGGCGTTAGGGTTAGACCAGGCTTAGAGATGTGCTGAGGGATCCTCATGGTTAACATGGCGTTAGGGTTAGACCAGGCTTAGAGATTGCTGAGGACCCATGCGTTAACATGGCGTTTAGGGTTAGACCAGGCTTAGAGATGTGCTGTGGGATCCTCATGGTTAACATGGCGTTGGGGTTAGACCAGGCTTAGAGTGAGCGTGTCACTTCCTGGTTGTGTGAGATACTCATCTGTGAAATGCTTTGGAATTCAGCTTTCCACATTTCGTTTTTTGAACCGTTAACCAAACTTTAAAAAGGACAAAACAAGTGGTTTCCACACCGGTCCACTAGAAAGCAGTGGGCATGAAGAGCAGAATCCTGAACACCTCAGGGAGACTTGAACCTTCAACCTGCTGAAGCTTTCTGGTCGCTTGCAGTGGCACTAGCAATGCATACTATAACTAGAATCACAACCATCGGTCCAAACTAAATCATTCTGTAATCTGTACCTTGCCATTCAAGTTCAGTTTCATAAGCATTTAGTGCATAAATGTGTGTGAAATATGTTCAAATAGAGGAACAGATTTGACCCACATTTAGACAGAGCCTGAAGCTTGGAAGTTTGGTTTGTTGAGTGTTGGTTGGCCTGCAAGACAGAAACCTTGTGCACCTCGCAGTGGAAGCTCGGGCTGAAAGCTTCTTTATCAGTCAGTCTGACCACATTCTGTCCAGGTGAGTTCACTGCAAGGACTTAGAGGAGAACAAACTGCTCATCCAAGTCCTTCATTCCTTCTGCTATCAGCTGACAGTCTGACAGACTTTACACTCTAATTTATATGAATGATATGGTTTGTTATTTTATCTACTGCTGCTCGTTGTTTGCTTGTAGGTTAGCCCACGGAGAACGGGGCCTTCATACTGAGGAGTAACTCTTAAAGTGTTAAGGGTTGTGTCAGTCCTCATTGTAGGACTCCTTGATTGTTTCCTCTAAGAGTATTTCTCAAAGCCTTTTAGCTCCTACATCTCCAGTTAGAGCTAGTCAAGAGAACTCCTAAAGTCACAGAGACCAATTCATCAACCATCCCAACCCAAGGCAGGTGCTAGCCAGGCTGGGGCGTGCGAGGCAGGGTTTCTCTGTAACAACGCCCGTTCCGAGCACAGCTCCGCAGGCCGCGCCCGTCTACAACACATTCGTTCAATAAATATAGCAACGGTGAACGCTACTTCCTGTTAGCACGCAGAGGCTAATATTAGCAGCTTGTGATCTCATTTATATTCCCAAAATGTTTGACTTGAGACAACGCCCTTGGGTGTGTCGGGGGCTAGCTGTGACACACTAGCATGTGCAGCTTAAAGCCGTTGAGCCGTGAGGGACTTATCTCTCACAAAGAGGCTAAGTCTTGGCTAGCAACTTTTAAAAAGTTGTTATTGGTTACAAACCAAAGAAAACAATTACAAGTGATTTTCTCCTGCTCACAGACATAGTTCATGACTAGCAAGCAAACATTTTGTAGCTCAGAGAATCCCCGTCCACGAGGGCATCCACCACCTAACCCAACACTACTGTGTGGGGAGAAGCATCTCCTTTGGGGAGGTCTACACAAGCCTCAAGTGGAACATCTTTAACAAACTGAGTGGACTGGAAACGTCAGCAGAGACAACTGCGAACAGTGCAGGTGCATAAAGAGAGAGCAACAGAACCTCAGACTTCAGTGCATTACTGTTTGGAAGTGAGGACATGTGATCAGGAAGTCGTAAGCTGCTGGAGGTGCAGGATTAGCACAGAGCTCAATGCCTCTCAGGCCAACAAGCAAGAATGCTAAATGCTAAATGGATTGCTGCTTCACCCATTCCTACACCGACGGCGGTATCAACCATGCAAGGTAACAACCAACACATCAGGAGCAGGTAGGGTTAGGCGTGTTGCTAAGGGAGACCTCGACACTTGGCTAGGGGGAGCCCGGGTATCGAACCGGCAACCTTCCGGTTTCCAGACAACCGATCTCACCTCCTGAGCTACTGCCGCCCCCAACAAAACACTAATGGTCACTTAGAAATTGCCAGCGGTCTCCCAGGCTAGTCGGACATGTTTGGTGTATAATTGCTTGAGTGACATGTTTACGATAACCAAGAGTACAAGATGGCCAGAAAACATCAAACCAAATAATAATTCTAGTGGCACATATTTAATGAGCCTGTTTAACTTTCCATTGGTCTCTCCTTACGAAGGGGAGGATTAACCCACAGTAGAGAGCGGCAGACTGGGAAGGGAAGGGGAGGGAGGCTGTAGTCCACGCCGGCTGGCCGGAGGACAGCTCAGTACTTGAGCTTCTTGGGAATCTCCCATGTGAAGCCGTGGCGTCCAAAGTGTCCGTAGGCGGCGGTGCGCTGGTACACAGGTTTTCTTCAGGTCCAGGTCCCTGAGGGCAGCGTGAGGGAAACACCTGAACAACTGACACAGCTAAAAGAACACAAATAGAGCTGGACTTTATAACTGGGTGGACCCCGGCGCTAGGCTAATGAAGTGGACCCCGGCGCTAGGCTAACGAGGTGGACCCCGGCGCTAGGGCTAACGATGTGGACCCCGGCGCTAGGCTAATGATGTGGACACCGGCGCTAGGCTAACGAGGTGGACCCCGGCGCTAGGCTAACGATGTGGACCCCGGCGCTAGGCTAACGAGGTAGAAGCCGGCGCTAGCGGAGGGTTTAGCTCCAAGATGTAGGAAAGGTCAAACAAAATACCCTGACGATGATCCCAGGTCGGAGGTCAAAGTTCATCTTCACTATGTCCAGCAGCTCACTCTCACTGTGGGGGGACGTCCCGTAGTGGAGACGGGAAACATGGACAGCAGGGCATGGGACACACCGATAGCATAGAGCTACCTGCCACACACACTACCACACTACTACACAATCACGACCACTACACCACACACACACACACACACCACACACACACACACACACACACAACACACACACACACACACACACACAACACACACAGCACACACAACCACACATCACCACAGCCATCACAACACACAGTAAACTCCATCAGAATGGAATCCTCTTACAGGTTCCTTCCATAAGGTCTCCTGTTCGGTGGAAGACTGTGGGTTCTAGTGACTAAGCTGTACCTGCCACCTAGAACCCCGCCTGCAGAGTTCGGGCCTTCAGCCAGCGGCACTTGGCCACGCCAGCGGCGCGGTCGTAGGCAGCAGCAGCGGGTCAACCTTGGTGAATTACGTCCTGTCCCGGAAGCAAGGCCCCGCCGCCGTGGGCGCCCCACCCCCCGTACGTGTCCAACGAATGGATCTTCCTGCCCGTCAGCCCCGCGTCGCCCTGAGGAGGCGCCAGAGAGTACAGTTATGGACTGGGACCAGATAGACCCGGGGACAGATAGACCCGCACCCGGGACAGGATAGACCCGGGGACAGATAGACCCGGGGACAGATAGACCCGGGGACAGATAGACCCGGGACAGATAGACCCGGGGGACAGACACCTCCTCAGTAAACACTTGATGGTTAACATGCGTTCTGTTTCTCTCTCTCTGGGCTAGACCTTCTAAACCTTCTAAATGTGAGAACTGAAAGCAGAAGTGAGCAGAGCAGCAAAAGGAAGCAACACCACCCTTACTCCATGTCGTCACCTGTGGACCTCCGATCACGAAGCGCCCGCTGGGACTGCAGGTGGTAGACCGGTTCCTGGTCCAGATAGGCTGCCGGCACCACGGCGCGGGACCACCAGGGTCTTTCAGGGACGTCCGCATGTCCTCCAGGGCGGCGGCCTCGTGGTGCTGCACCGACACCACCACTGTGTGCACGCGCAGCGGCAGCATGGCTCCGCGGTCCTGCCTGTACTGCACCGTCACCTGGAGGAAGGACACACACACACACAACACCACACACACACACACACACACACACACACACACACCACACACACACACACACACACACACACACACACACACACACACACACACACACACACACACACACACACACACACACACACACACACACACACACACACACACACACACACACACAGAGAGAGAAGAGAGAGAGAGAGACGAGAGAGACTCGCACCCCAACTACACTGGAGTGTGTGTGTGTGTTTGGTGGCCGGCTTGATTAGCCTCACCTGGCCCAGGTAGAGTCTGGGGGGTTCGGGCTGCACGCCGGCGGTGCGTTGGATAATCACTGCACCGCAGGTTAAGTCAGCCATCAACACACACACACACACACACACACTCGGGGAGCGCTAGCATGCCAGCATCTGCTCTGTTCATGTAATATCTTAAACTAAACCAGACTTTTCACCACCATCCTGCCTCTGTCCTTCGGGGGAAGCCCCAGAAAAGCCACAACGACGTGGCTTCGTAGAGCCCACATTGCTACATAAATACTCTTTCCAGAGCCTCCGACTGTCCCGTTTGTTGCTCCAGCTTCCCGGGAAGGCAGCCTCCACGCGCTAGACCAATACCACCCCCTCGGGTACCTGGGTTTTAGAGTCGGGGCGTAGCCAGGGCAGGGTTCCATTGCGGCGCAGCTCGGCCATCTTGGCATTGAGTTTGTGGGCCAGAACAATGGTGAGCGGCATACACTCCTCGGTTTCGTCTGTGGCGTAGCCAAACATCAGGCCCTGTGGGGGGGGACACTGCGCTTACAACACCACTGATGAGAAACAAAACCAGAACAAAAACTAATATCCCAATTGAAGGGAAAGAATCTGAATATCCACACTTTTTGTGTGGGTGTACTGTGTACTGTGTGGGTGTACTGTGTACTTGTGTGGGTGTACGGTGTACTGTGTGGGTGTACTGTGTACTGTGTGGGTGTACAGTGTACAGTGTACAGTGTACTGTGTACTTGTGTGGGTGTACTGTGTGGGTGTACTGTGTACTTGTGTGGGTGTACAGTGTACTGTGTACTGTGTGGCTGTACTGTGTACTGTGTGGGTGTACAGTGTACTACCACCACCACACTGACCTGGTCTCCAGCGCCCACATCCTCCTCCTGGCGGTCCAGATGGACTCCCTGGGCGATGTCTGGGGACTGCTGCTCCAGGGCCACCAGGACGTTACACGTCTTGTAGTCAAAGCCTTGAAGGGGCCACACAACAGTACGTTTAAGGGCCACACAACAGTACGTTTAAGGGCCACACAACAGTAACACAACAGTACGTTTAAGGGCCACACAACAGTATGGCCCTGCTCAGCGTACCTTTGGAGGAGTCATCGTAGCCCACATGCTTGATCGTCTCCCGGACCACCTGCTGGTAATCCACATGGGCCCTGGAGGTGATCTCCCCGACCAGCAGAATCATCCCCGTCTTGGCCACGGCCTCTGAGGAGACCAGAGGCTGCCGTTCACTTTTGTACTGTGTACTTTCCAACACTTACTTACAATACTTCACTTAAGTTTACAATTCTTTCTGACCTTGTATTGACTCCATGTCAATCCTTGTTAGTAATAATTTCTATTTGGCCTGAGCACCTCAGGTAACTCAACCCCAGTGTGATTAAAGTGGCAGCACATTAGCCTCATGTCTGGACATGAGGACTCAAATCTCCTTCAATCCATTTCAGCCCAACTGCTTAACTGTGGTGTTCCAGAGGCTTAATTACTGGGCGGCCCAATGGAAAGACTTGGAAGTGAAACAGCTTGTCGGTCAGGTAGGTCTTCATGAAGCATCCGTGTGGGTGGTGAACTCACGTCTCCCGGCCTACCCTTCTGTCACTCACCTTCAAACTACAAAACAACTGAATGAATCACATAGTGAGAGAAACGAATACTGTTTGTGGACTTCAGCTCAGCGTTCAACACGATAGTTCCTGCTAAGCTCGACACCAAGCTCAGGGGTCTAGGCCTGCACCCGACCATGTGCAGCTGGATACTGGACTTCCTGTCGGGCCGCCGCCAGGTGGTGAGGATGGGCAGCACCACCTCAGAGCCACTGACCCTCAACACGGGAGCCCCTCAGGGATGCGTGTTGAGCCCTCTCCTCTACTCCCCGTACACCCACGACCGCATGGCTATGCACAGCTCCAACGTCATCATCAAGTTTGCTGACGACACAACAGTGTTGGGTTTGATCGCCGCCGCCGACGAGACAGCCTACAGGGAGGAGGTCGGATCACTGGCACAGTGGTGCCAAGAGAACAACCTCGCCCTCAACGTCAAGAAGACCAAGGAGCTGACCGTGGACTACAGGAAGCGGCGAGGAGAGCACGCCCCCATCTCCAACGACGGAGCTGCAGTAGAGAGGGTCAGCAGCTTCAAGTTCCTTGGCGTGCACATCTCCGAGGACCTCACATGGACCACGCACACCACACACGTGGTGAAAAAGGCCCAACAATGCCTGTATTTCCTCAGGCGACTGAGGAAATACTGGAGCGTAGAGCACTACAGAGGGTGGTGCGGACGGCCCAGTACATCGTTGGAGGTGAGCTTCCCTCCCTCCTGGATATATACACCAGGCGGTGCGTGGCCAAGGCCAAATGGATTATTAAAGACAATAACCACCCCAGCCACGAACTGTACACACTTATACTGTCAGGCAGGCGATACCGCAGTATCAAGTGACGAGCAGACTCAGAGACAGCTTCCACAGTCAGGCTTTGAAATTCTATTTCTATTTAGTATTCTTTATAACTGCTGTCGGGCGTTTTGCACATAAGATTTTCACTGACTGCTTATACTTGTGTAAACTGTGAAGTGACAATAAAAACACTTGAACGTCATGTCAACTTCCTCCTTGCACCACAGGAAGCTTCTGCATGCTTCCTGTGTAGTATGTACATGTAAATGTACTATTCACCTTGTGTGCTACTAATCATATACTTATGTGCTAGTCCTTTTCATGCTCAACGGGCCATGTGGATAGAAGCTCACAGACAGGCTAATCCTGCCATTCTGCAATGAAACCTATTGGACCCGTTTGGTGAGGCTGCTGTGAACAGAACGACAGGACGCAACAAGCGCCGCAATTATGTCTTGGACCCGAGTACACCACGTTACACCTGAAGAGAGACTATGGTGCTGCTAACATAATGCGTTGCATCTTACTAACTTTACACAAGTTCTGCAGACCAACATGATGAGGTCATGGCATGTCCTGATAACCCGAACCCAGGGTCATCAGTAGGACTTTCTTTAACCCAGGGTCATCAGGAGGACTTTCTTTAACCCAGGGTCATTAGTAGAGGACTTTCTTTAACCCAGGGTCATCAGTAGGACTTTCTTTAACCCAGGGTCAGCAGTAGAGGACTTTCTTTAACCCAGGGTCATCAGTAGAGGACTTTCTTTAACCCAGGGTCATCAGTAGGACTTTCTTTGAACCAGGGTCATCAGTAGGACTTTCTTTAACCCAGGGTCATCAGTAGGACTTTCTTTAACCCAGGGTCACCAGAAGGACTTTCTTTAACCCAGGGTCATCAGGAGGACTTTCTTTAACCCAGGGTCATCAGTAGAGGACTTTCTTTAACCCAGGGTCATCAGTAGGACTTTCTTTGAACCAGGGTCATCAGTAGGACTTTCTTTAACCCAGGGTCATCAGTAGGACTTTCTTTGAACCAGGGTCATCAGTAGGACTTTCTTTGAACCAGGGTCATCAGTAGGACTTTCTTTAACCCAGGGTCATCAGGAGGACTTTCTTTAACCCAGGGTCATGGGCAGCTCCAGAGGGAATGGGAGCAGTTCCAATTTAGCCTGTTTGTTGTATCGCCACCAGGACAGACAACAGGTTCACAATGGGGTCACATGACCAGACTATACTCAGAGAGCAGCTGGGACACCGTGACCCCGTGACCCCACTACAGGCGAGTGATGCGCATCTTACACCGTGTGTCTGGAACAGAACTAACAAGGGTCCAAGCGCTGAGCTGAAGCCCTGACAGGAGAACCGGCTCAAACCAGTGTTCAGAAGGAAGGTGGCTCATACCTCACTGAGCTCACCCCATCACAGGTCATGTGAGCCAGCCACCATGTGATGAGCGGCTGCTGCCCTCTAGTGGACAATGGCTGGCGCTACCGGGACCACTCCATATCACGTTATCATCGTGATGGTCATGTGAATGATGACTAGCTGCTGTTTTATGGATCCTGGGTCAAGAAACATCTTCCCCCTTGGGGTGGTGGAGCGTAGGGTTAGTTCTAGTAGGGTTAGTTCTAGTCTAGTAGGGTTAGTTCTAGTCTAGTAGGGCTAGTCCTTGTCTAGTAGGGTTAGTTCTAGTAGGGTTAGTTCTAGTCTAGTAGGGTTAGTTCTAGTCTAGGAGGGTTAGTTCTAGTAGGGTTAGTTCTAGTCTAGTAGGGTTAGTTCTAGTAGGGATTAGTTCTAGTCTAGTAGGGTTAGTTCTAGTAGGGTTAGTTCTAGTCTAGTCAGGTTAGTTCTAGTCTAGTCAGGTTAGTTCTAGTCTAGTAGGGTTACTTCTAGTAGGGTTGGTTCTAGTCTAGTAGGGTTAGCGCTAGTAGGGTTAGTTCTAGTAGGGCTAGTTCTAGTAGGGTTAGTTCTAGTCTAGTAGGGGTTAGTTCTAGTAGGGTTAGTTCTAGTCTAGTACGGTTAGTTCTTGTCTAGTAGGGTCAGCTCTAGTAGGGTTAGTTCTAGTCTAGTATGGTTAGTTCTAGTCTAGTAGGGTCAGCTCTAGTAAGGTTAGTTCTAGTCTAGTACGGTTAGTTCTTGTCTAGTAGGGTCAGCTCTAGTACGGTTAGTTCTTGTCTAGTAGGGTTAGTTCTAGTCTAGTAGTGTTAGTTCTTGTCTAGTAGCATATTGTGGCATATTCTTAATGTCATGTCCAATAATATCTCACTTCTTTATGCCAATTTGTTTCGCCGTCGGAATATCTTATCTTGCCCACATATTTGTATATTTAAATGTAATTTGCACATACGTTAGTTATTTTATCAATCTGTGGTTTTTGTACTGTATCGCTATGCAACCTGGCACAAGAATTTCCTTCGGGATTAATAAAGTTCTATTCTATTCTATTCTTCTAGGGTTAGTTGTCTACTGACCACATGCTACTTTAGCGTCCGGGTCCTGCTTCAGGTGGGCGTCCAGAACCGCATCGCTGATCTGGTCACAAAGCTTATCTGTGAAGCAGAACAGACGGTCATTATGGTCTTATCATGGTCTGTTGTCATGGTCTGTTGTCATGGTCAACATGGAGCCAACCACTCACGTTCAGCCCTCCTACAACTCACCATTATTTAATTAATATTCACTTAATATCTCAGCAGACAATAAGTGTTCTTTATGAGATGTCCTCATGTTAAACTAATACAGATGAGGACCACATAGTGACAGACAGCTACTGACACACACAGACAGACAGCTACAGACAGACCGCTACAGACAGATAGACAGGTACAGACAGATAGACAGGTACAGACAGCTACAGACCACGTGGTCCTCACCAGGGTGTCCCTCTCCGACGGACTCCGAGGTGAAGAGGAAGCAGTCTTCTTCACCTCTGAAGCCGTTCAGCTGGCGGCTCATGTTAGCCTCGCCTCGCACACACTGGGCTGCTCTGGGTGACAACCAACCAACCAAATAACGGAGCTCTGAGTTGAAGTGTTCAGCTCCGCGTAGGGCTTTGCAGGCCACGCCCACTCACTCTCCACTCCAGCCAATGGGCGTGTTAGAAGAAGACCACGTGATCCAGGCTGTTGTGACAGGAGAAGGACAATACAATCCCCTTTATTATTAGCATCATTATTTTTATTTTTATTTTTATTTTTTTTATTTTTTGGGGCGGCAGTAGCTCAGGAGGTAGAGTGGTTGTCTGCGAACTGGAAGGTTGCTGGTTCGATCCACCACCTAGTTAAGTGTGGAGGTGTCCCTGAGCAAGACACCACCTAACCCTACCTGCTCCTCCTAGCTAAGTGTGGAGGTGTCCCTGAGCAAGACACCACCTAACCCTACCTGCTCCTCCTAGCTAAGTGTGGAGGTGTCCCTGAGCAAGACACCACCTAACCCTACCTGCTCCTACCTAGTTAAGTGTCGTGGTGTCCCCGACAAGACACCACCTAACCCTACCTGCTCCTCCTTCTAGCTAAGTGTGGAGGTGTCCCTGAGCAAGACACCACCTAACCCTACCTGCTCCTGACGTGTTGGTTGTTACCTTGCATGGTTGGCACCGCCGTCGGTGTATGAATGGGTGAATGTGAGGCAACTGTACAGCGCTTTGGATAAAAGCGATATATAAATGCAATCCAATTATGTATATTTTATATATATACCTTTTATTTAATTTTTTTAATTTATTGAAAAAACTTTTATTTCTTTAATTTTTCTCTCTTTCTTTTCCACTTTCTTTTTTCCTTTTTATTGTATCTTATTTTTGTATTTATTATTATTATATTTAGTATTTTTTACTTTTACTGTATATATTTAGTTCTTTATAAGTATACTTTTTATTTACCACTCGCTTTGGCAATGTAAATGTACGTTTCCCATGTCAATAAAGATGTTTAGATTGGACTGAGAGGGTCCTGGGTCGACCGCAACAACAACGACAACAATTAAATTCAATTAAATTCAATTTTATTTGTATAGCCCCTTAATCACAAGCAGTCCTCAAAGGGCTTTACAGGCCAGATTGTTATGGGCCAAACGTGATTCCATGACACCGGCCCGCTAGCCCCGCCCCCCCCTAAAGGGCAAGAAACGAGTCCCTTAATTAACAAGGAGGAAGAAATCTGGAGGGAGGAACCTCAAGAGTGGGGAATCCTCCTTCCAGGGATGGTTCAGAGTGCAATGGGTGTCATAGCGGGCATTTAAACATGGGGTACCAAGGCATGACAAAATGCAATGGAGCAAGTGCAAAATACCACAAAGTACCAAATAGTAAATGAAATAGTAATTATAATAATAATAATAATGTGATGGGGTGCTGGCTGGAGAGCAAGCTGGTAGCCGGCAGGTGAGGTGGCCAGGTATCCAGTCACGATCACAGCAGCACTCTAGATATGGAGACAACATGAGGGTTAGATGGAGCACAGTAAGCAGGAAACATACAAGTATCCTCAGACCTAGTACCCAACAACAACAATACACCCACAGAACTTTTTTAGAAAGATGCAGAATATAAGTATTGCTTTTCCAAAAAGAGGATGATTGTGAATTTATCATGTTATGCATGTTAATCATGTTATGCATGTTATTAATGTTAATCATGTTATGCATGTTCATCATGTTAATCATGTTATGCATGTTAGTCATGTCGTCTCAGCACCTTAATAAGTGTATTTCTAAATGGTGTTAACTTGAAACCTTTGCAGACACTTGTCTCAGTGAACTACAGCAGCTGAGTTTATGTTTGTTGTTGATGTATTTAGTCTGTACAGTTAATAACTTTATGTAAGTTCAGAGGTAGACTCCACAACTGATTTAATCTCCTGAAGACAATGAAGCTTAGCCTGATATGTACATGCTAATATTGAATAGAAGCATTGAAATATTTAAATCCACAGATCCATATTAATTGCAAGTGGTCCACCACACTGTAGAGAATGTTTTTGTTTATTAGGTATATACACTTTACATTCATCACTCTATTGTCTTTATTCTTATGTTGCTATTTTTTAACAATCTCTGGCACAAGAAATTCCTTCAGGATTACTAAAGTTTTATCTTATGTTTTATCTTATGTACAGGCAGTACTGCTCTGTGTGATTTAGTTTCATAGATTGAGTAGGTCTTTAATTAGCCCACACTTGTGTAGTTAATTACAGAGACCTATTCTGAAATGGACTACAGTAAAACAAATGTAACAATAACGTGTTATATCTTTTAATACGATGGAGAACATTATCGAGTAAAACACAGGGTCGGGGTCTGAAGGAGACACGTATGGAAGATATGCTGAACCTACGACCCAAGAGGAGGTTTGATGTCTTTAGTCTACAAGAGCTTGTGGCTCTCATCTAGCGTGTAATCCCCTCGCTCGCCCACACAGCAATCACGTTGATGGCTGACATTAGCGGTCGGACGCTAGCTTCCATCGGCTGGTCACACAGAGCAGCTCCAGACTTAGGATAAGCTCTTTTACTGCTGCTTCTAAACACTTCTTATTTTCACGAGCACGTAACACCAAACAACACACACGCACACGCACACACACTATAGGTTAAGAAAGCTGGTCAGGTGGTCATTTCTTTATTCTACGGTGGTGTGGGGGTGTAAGACCAGCGATGGGATCCTGCAGGTTGTGGCAGCAGCCAGTATGATGGCCCAATGTTGAGTCACACCGGAGACACGTCACACCGGAGACACCGTCACACCGGAGACACGTCACACCGGAGACACCGTCACACCGGAGACACCAGAGACACCGTGACACGTCACACCGGAGACACCGTCACACCAGAGACACCGTCACACCGGAGACACCGTCACACCGGAGACACGTCACACCGGAGACACCGTCACACCGGAGACACGTCACACTAGAGACACCGTCACACCGGAGACACCAGAGACACCGGAGACACGTCACACCGGAGACACCGTCACACCGGAGACACCAGAGACACCGGAGACACGTCACACCGGAGACACCGTCACACCGGAGACACGTCACACTAGAGACACCGTCACACCGGAGACACCAGAGACACCGGAGACACGTCACACCGTCACACCGGAGACACCGAGACACCGGAGACACGTCACACCGGAGACACCGTCACACCGGAGACACCAACCGGAGACACGTCACACCGGAGACACGTCACACCGGAGACACCGGAGACACGTCACACCGGACACATGTCACACACGTCACACTGTTTACATTACGAGTCTACAAAAGCACTTGTTGAGATAAGACCTATGTATTCACACACACACACCACACACACACACACACACACACACACATACACATACACACACACACACATCGTTCCTAATCTGTGACTAAACTATTCACAGCTACAGTGTGGGTCAACCCAGCATCTGAACAGAGCGGCCAGATGCTGGTCCCCTCAGTGTCTCTGGTCACACCAGCGTCTCTGGTCTCTGGTCTTCGGTCCCACCAGCGTCTCTCACTATGTGCTGGCGTCGCCATGTGTGTGTTTCCCTGTGTGCTTGGGGCCGCCCGCGGGGCCCCCGGCCGGAGCAGGGGGGTGTTCCCCCAGGATTGCGGCGACCAGCGCCTCAGGGACCGTCACGACCCCGGACCCTGGGCCCCCCGGCCCCCCCGGGCTCCGAGGGCTCCGAGGGCTCAGAGGGCTGAGGGGGCTGAGAGAGGGCGAGGGAAGCGTCTCCGGCGAAACCAGGCGCTCCTTCTTGCCGTCTCGAGGGCGGGGGGACAAGCTGAGGCCCGGCAGGGATGGCAGAGGGTTGGAGGACAGGATGGGGAGGGCGGGGCTGTGGCTACGCTGGCTGCTGCGTGGCGGGTGGTGCGGGTGGTGGTGCGGGTGGTGGTGGTGGTGGCGTCTGCCTCCTGCTTTGGGGCTGGGGCTGCGAGAGGTGCTGCTCAGCAGAACTAGGGTGCTGTCGTCCTCGGAGCTCAGGTCCGAGCTGTCGGTCGGAGACGCGGGGCGGCGGTGGACCGGGATGCGGATCTACAGGGATGAGACGAGACACAGAGACATTCAGCCGTCCGGACTATGAGGACACAGCATGTCCTCATATTCAAGACGTGTGTGTGTGTGTGTGTTGTGCAGGACGTGTGTGTGTGTGTGTGTGTTGTGCACCTGGACTGGGCCGGCCACGCCCACGATGGTGGTCATGTTGTGACTGTAGTAGCCCACGATGTATTCCCCTTCGTCTGCGGGAAGGTCTTCCTCTGGGAACATCACCTGGTGAAGGGACGACACCTGAGCTCACCTGCTGAAGTTATAGAGTGTATGTGTGGTGTGTGTGTGTGTGTGTGTATAGATTACCTGTGTCACATGTTCTCCCTTAGCCCAGATGTAAGCTACATAATCCTTATGGTGTTTAAATCCAACCTGTTTAGAGAATATCTTTTATTAATACATCCATCTATCAATAATCAATATCTCAGTCCCCTCCAGCAGCACCTTGTAGAGCGCAACCCAGTCCCAGGAGCTACGCTGGTAGCTCGCCGCTACGCTAAACCTGACAGTGGCGTCGGTCACATGACTCCATTCAGCCTCCACCTGCAGGCTCACCTGGGGGACATCCACCCTGAAGGGGAACTGAGACAGAGACACAGAGAGAGTGAGAGACAGACAGAGACACAGAGAGAGTGAGACACAGAGACAGACAGAGACACAGAGACAGACAGAGACACAGAGAGAGTGAGACACAGACAGAGAGACAGAGACACAGAGAGAGTGAGACAGACAGAGACAGAAATAGAGAGAGACCAATCCCAAACTCAGGGCATCCTTGACTAGATACAGACTCAGCAAGCACAGCCTCGCCGTGGAGAGAGGCCGCCACCGGCAGACCTGGCTACCAAGAGACAGACTCTGTACCCACTGCACCCAACAGGAGGTGGAAACCCAGCTACACTTCCTAACAACCTGCCACCGATACCAAGACATTAGAGATACATATCCCGCAGGACAGTGAGTATCTGCATT
>PIJE02000020.1:1081924-1091924 GCA_002895965.2 Coryphaenoides rupestris
CTTCCACACAGATCTCAAAACACCCAAAAGAATTTAGAAAAACCTTAAAGCAAACAACCAAAAACTCCATATCGCTGGGCGAGGTACAGAATGTGCCAAACACAGCAAGCAAGATTTTGAAACTGTTGATACATCCAGGAAAAAGGACATCAACGAATACAAACCTCCATAAAGACTGTCAATCACCTGTCAATTTTTGTATTTTTGAGAGAGACAGAGAGACAGAGAGAGCAGAGAGAGAGACAATGTTAATAGGAGACTAATAAAGAGCCTCGTAGTGTGGGATAACCCGTATAATAAGCGACACTGGTGTGTCCTCTGACTGCTGAGCTCCAGTGCTGCGATATGCTGCGTGACCTTTCGTACCCCGCCAAGCCACGAGGGTGAGGCCGCGGCGCAGGCGGGCGCTGCTGCTGCACCGCCAGAGCCGGTGCACCGGGAGACGCCACAGGATCCGGTCGGTTCAGGCCGGGTTTCCTCTTCTTTGGTGCTGAGCAGAACAAGATGGGATGGAACGCTACAGTTTGGTACGTTAGGCGGATCAGTTCGGGCCGGCCAAGTTCAGCCATGACAATGTGTTTAATAACTATTTTATAAAGCGCTCATTACACCACACGTCCTGAGTGGCACTGTGAGTCCTTCCCGGGTTGATTTGCCTTTCCATTCTAATTAGCTTCAATATGCTAATTACAGCAATCTGTGTGTTAAAACGTAGAGACCGCCCCCCGTTGGCCAGGAGCCTGCAGTACCTGTGTCTGTACGTGTTCGTGCCCCGTCAAAACTTGTACGTCTTTGTATGGTGGTCGGAAGTTTGAGAGGTCCCTCCAAAGAAGCCTTTCCAGGATCGTCTCAGTGTTTAATAGCCATGTTGAGCTGAAGAGACAGACCATGTGGACGGATGCGGGGGGGGAGGTCGACCGGTGCAGCCCTCAGCCACACACGTTTTGTGTGCCACGTAGAATGTAGAAGGGAGTCACCTGATCTCTCTCAGAGCAGAGGCCAGTTTGTGGCTGTCGGACGCACAT
Source organism: Coryphaenoides rupestris (assembly GCA_002895965.2). Lineage (NCBI taxonomy): Eukaryota > Metazoa > Chordata > Actinopteri > Gadiformes > Macrouridae > Coryphaenoides > Coryphaenoides rupestris. The sequence continues at coordinate 1,082,950 of PIJE02000020.1, forward strand.
TTCACCACGTGATTTCGTAGTCTCGATACGAAGTTGACGTCCCCGAATCCAGAACACCACGCTGAGGACATGGAAGTGAAGTGCTATTTGGCCCTAAACAGACAATACACAACGGCAGAATACCTGAGCACTGTGACCGATCCCAAACTCAGGACATCCCTGACTAGATACAGACTCAGCAAGCACAGCCTCGCCGTGGAGAGAGGCCGCCACCGGCAGACCTGGCTACCAAGAGACAGACTCTGTACCCACTGCACCCAACAGGAGGTGGAAACCGAGCTACACTTCCTAACAACCTGCCACCTATACCAAGACATTAGAGATACATACTTCACACAGATCTCAAACACCCAAAAGAATTTAGAAAACTTAACAAACAACCAAAAACTTCCATATCTGCTGGGCGAGGTACAGGAATGTGCAAACACAGCAGCAAGATTTGTGAACTGTTGAGACATCCAGGAAAAGGACATCCAACGGAATACAACCTCCATAAAGACTGTCAATCACCTGTCAATATTTTTTGTATTTTTGAGAGAGACAGAGAGACAGAGAGAGGCAGAGAGAGAGAGACAATTGGTTTAATAGGAGAGCTTTAATAAGAGAGCTCTCGTAGGAGAGGAGAACTCACGTGAAGGGAGAAAATGGCCGACACTGGTTTGTGGTCGCTGGCTCTGAGCTCCATGTGGCTGCGATAGTCGTGCTGCGTGACCTTGGTGACCCCGCCAAGCCACGAGGTGAGGCCGCGGCGCAGGGCGGCGCTGTGGCTCGGCACCGCAGAGCCCGTGCACCGGAGACGCCACAGGATCCGGTCGGTCCAGGCGGGTTTCCTCTTCTTGGTGCTGAGCAGAACAAGATGGTGGAACGCTACAGTTGGTACGGAGGCGGATCATCGGGCCGGCCAAGTTCACGCCATGACAATGTGTTTAATAACTGATTTGTTATAATGGCGCTCATTACACCACACGTCCTGTAGTGGCACCTGTGAGTCCTCCCGGGTTGATTTGCGTTTCCATTCTAATTAGCTTCAATATGCTAATTACAGCAATCTGTGTGTAAAACGTAGAGACCAGCGCCCCCCTGTGGCCAGGAGCTGCAGTACCTGGTGTCGTACGTGTTCGTGCCCACGTCAAACTTGTACGTCGGTGGGAAGTTGAGAGGTCCCTCCAAGAAGCCTTCCAGGATCGTCTCAGTGTTTTTAGCCATGTTGAGCTGAGAGACAGACCACCACCATCATCATCACTCAGCCCCTCAGCCATCAACACGTTGTTGTCTCGATCTAGAAGTGTAGAAGCTGAGTCACCTGATCTCTCTCCCAGAGCAGAGGCAGTTTGTGGCTGTCGACCGCACATTTCACCACGTGGATGTCGTAGTCGTCGATACGGAAGTTGAGGTCCCCGAACCAGAACACCACGCTGAGGACAGAGATCCACAATAGGTAGGTCACAGTAGGTCCACAATAGGTAGGTCACAGTGAGATCCACAATAGGTAGGTCACAGTAGATCCACAATAGGTAGGTCACAGTAGGTCCACAATAGGTAGGTCACAGTAGGTCCACAATAGGTAGGTCACAGGAGATCCACAATAGGTAGGTCACAGTAGGTCCACAATAGGTAGGTCACAGTATGTCAGAATAGGTCCACAATAGGTAGGTCACAGTAGGTCCACAATAGGTAGGTCACAGTAGGTCCACAATAGGTAGGTCACAGTAGGTCCACAATAGGTAGGTCACAGTAGGTCCACAATAGGTAGGTCACAGTAGGTCCACAATAGGTAGGTCACAATAGGTAGGTCACAGTAGGTCCACAATAGGTAGGTCACAGTAGATCCACAATAGGTAGGTCACAGTAGGTCCACAATAGGTAGGTCACAGTAGGTCCACAATAGGTAGGTCACAGTAGGTCCACAATAGGTAGGTCACAGTAGGTCCACAATAGGTAGGTCACAGTAGATCCACAATAGGTAGGTCACAGTAGGTCCACAATAGGTAGGTCACAGTAGATCCACAATAGGTAGGTCACAGTAGGTCCACAATAGGTAGGTCACAGTAGGTCCACAATAGGTAGGTCACAGTAGGTCCACAATAGGTAGGTCACAATAGGTAGGTCACAGTAGGTCCACAATAGGTAGGTCACAGTAGATCCACAATAGGTAGGTCACAGTAGGTCCACAATAGGTAGGTCACAGTAGATCCACAATAGGTAGGTCACAGTAGGTCCACAATAGGTAGGTCACAGTAGGTCCACAATAGGTAGGTCACAGTAGGTCCACAATAGGTAGGTCACAGTAGATCCACAATAGGTAGGTCACAGTAGGTCCACAATAGGTAGGTCACAGTAGGTCCACAATAGGTAGGTCACAGTAGGTCACAATAGGTCCACAGGAACATGTAAACAGGAAGTGGTATCTAAACCAAGGTGCTTAATGGGAGGTCCTCATGTCAGAGAGATATGCTAATGAGGCTAAATGGGGCTGAGATTAGTTCGACCATGTTATTATATTACTATTATGGAAATTTGTTCACTTGATTATGTACATGTGTTACATGGATTATGTAAATAGCAACTTTGGTGGACCAGAGCCAATATTAATCACTAAATAATAATTATTTGCATCAGCCATTCAATATAATTATATCTATTTGATTTATGTTTTGTTTAATATTCGAATATATTTACTCATTAAACTAAAAAAACACATTTATACTTCATCTTGTTTATATTTTACACACCAGAAGAAATCCGTCTCAATGTCCCCAGAACTCGCAGTCCTACGGCTTAAATAAATGACAGACAATATGATGTCCAGCAGAACACTGGGCGGGTGTGTGTGTGTGTGTGTGTGTGTGTGTGTGTGTGTGCTTGTGTGTGCTGTACTGACCTCCAACAGAAGGAGACTGCAGCAGTCAGCGGTCATGCTGACATTAACATGCAGGACAAGGTCACACACACACACACACACACACACACACACACACACACACACACACACACAAAAACTTCCATATCTGCTGGGCGAGGTACAGGAATGTGCAAACACAGCAGCAAGATTTGTGAACTGTTGAGACATCCAGGAAAAGGACATCCAACGGAATACAACCTCCATAAAGACTGTCAATCACCTGTCAATATTTTTTGTATTTTTGAGAGAGACAGAGAGACAGAGAGAGGCAGAGAGAGAGAGACAATTGGTTTAATAGGAGAGCTTTAATAAGAGAGCTCTCGTAGGAGAGGAGAACTCACGTGAAGGGAGAAAATGGCCGACACTGGTTTGTGGTCGCTGGCTCTGAGCTCCATGTGGCTGCGATAGTCGTGCTGCGTGACCTTGGTGACCCCGCCAAGCCACGAGGTGAGGCCGCGGCGCAGGGCGGCGCTGTGGCTCGGCACCGCAGAGCCCGTGCACCGGAGACGCCACAGGATCCGGTCGGTCCAGGCGGGTTTCCTCTTCTTGGTGCTGAGCAGAACAAGATGGTGGAACGCTACAGTTGGTACGGAGGCGGATCATCGGGCCGGCCAAGTTCACGCCATGACAATGTGTTTAATAACTGATTTGTTATAATGGCGCTCATTACACCACACGTCCTGTAGTGGCACCTGTGAGTCCTCCCGGGTTGATTTGCGTTTCCATTCTAATTAGCTTCAATATGCTAATTACAGCAATCTGTGTGTAAAACGTAGAGACCAGCGCCCCCCTGTGGCCAGGAGCTGCAGTACCTGGTGTCGTACGTGTTCGTGCCCACGTCAAACTTGTACGTCGGTGGGAAGTTGAGAGGTCCCTCCAAGAAGCCTTCCAGGATCGTCTCAGTGTTTTTAGCCATGTTGAGCTGAGAGACAGACCACCACCATCATCATCACTCAGCCCCTCAGCCATCAACACGTTGTTGTCTCGATCTAGAAGTGTAGAAGCTGAGTCACCTGATCTCTCTCCCAGAGCAGAGGCAGTTTGTGGCTGTCGACCGCACATTTCACCACGTGGATGTCGTAGTCGTCGATACGGAAGTTGAGGTCCCCGAACCAGAACACCACGCTGAGGACAGAGCACTACAGCTAGCATCTGTAGCGCGTGGCCTTCATCAATCATCACAAGCCCTTGCTAATCAGTTTGTGACATCACAAGTGGGCCCACACCTAGATGTATAATGAGGAGAGAAAATATGGTTCCCAGATGTATGGATACTCACATGTGGACCCTCCTACTTGTCACATGTGGACCCTCCTACTTGTCACATGTGGACACTCCCTCCTGTCACATGTGGACACTCCCACTTGTCACATGTGGACACTTAACGAGTCTCCTGCTACTCACTCGTGGTCCAGAACGCCGATAGCCTCGTCAAAGTGCTGCTGCTGCAGGATGCTCTGGAAGTCGTCGACCCGCTGCTCCAGGTTGTCCATGTGAGCTGGCAGGTGGCAGTTGAGGAAGCACACCGAGTGGCCGAACACAGTCATCCTCGCGCTGACCCCACCCTTGTTTCCCTGGGGGGGCGGAGACACCAACACTCAGACCACATGCTGCTCTCAACCTGCTAGCACCGCTAACCATCCACAAAAGATCCACAATAGGTCACAATAGGTAGGTCACAGTAGGCCCACAATAGGTCCACAATAGGTAGGTCACAGTAGGCCCACAATAGGTCCACAATAGGTCACAATAGGTCCACAATAGGTAGGTCACAGTATGTCACAATAGGTCCACAATAGGTAGGTCACAGTAGGTCCACAATAGGTAGGTCACAGTAGGTCCACAATAGGTAGGTCACAGTAGGTCCACAATAGGTAGGTCACAGTAGATCCACAATAGGTAGGTCACAGTAGGTCCACAATAGGTAGGTCACAGTAGGTCCACAGCAGTAAGTCAGCATGACCGCTGACTGCTGCAGTCTCCTTCTGTTGGAGGTCAGTACAGCACACACAAGCACACACACACACACACACACACACACACACCACACACACACACCACACACACACACACACACACACACACCCGCCCAGTGTTCTGCTGGACATCATATTGTCTGTCATTTATTTAAGCCGTAGGACTGCGAGTTCTGGGGACATTGAGACGGATTTCTTCTGGTGTGTAAAATATAAACAAGATGAAGTATAAATGTGTTTTTTTAGTTTAATGAGTAAATATATTCGAATATTAAACAAAACATAAATCAAATAGATATAATTATATTGAATGGCTGATGCAAATAATTATTATTTAGTGATTAATATTGGCTCTGGTCCACCAAAGTTGCTATTTACATAATCCATGTAACACATGTACATAATCAAGTGAACAAATTTCCATAATAGTAATATAATAACATGGTCGAACTAATCTCAGCCCCATTTTACCTACCTATTGTGGACCTACTGTGACCTACCTATTGTGGATCTACTGTGACCTACCTATTGTGGACCTACTGTGACCTACCTATTGTGGACCTACTGTGACCTACCTATTGTGGATCTACTGTGACCTACCTATTGTGGACCTACTGTGACCTACCTATTGTGGACCTACTGTGACCTACCTATTGTGGATCTACTGTGACCTACCTATTGTGGACCTACTGTGACCTACCTATTGTGGACCTACTGTGACCTACCTATTGTGGATCTACTGTGACCTACCTATTGTGGACCTACTGTGACCTACCTATTGTGGACCTACTGTGACCTACCTATTGTGGATCTACTGTGACCTACCTATTGTGGACCTACTGTGACCTACCTATTGTGGACCTACTGTGACCTACCTATTGTGGATCTACTGTGACCTACCTATTGTGGACCTACTGTGACCTACCTATTGTGGATCTACTGTGACCTACCTATTGTGGACCTACTGTGACCTACCTATTGTGACCTACCTATTGTGGACCTACTGTGACCTACCTATTGTGGACCTACTGTGACCTACCTATTGTGGACCTATTTGCTACTGTGACCTACCTATTGTGGACCTACTGTGACCTACCTATTGTGGATCTACTGTGACCTACCTATTGTGGACCTACTGTGACCTACCTATTGTGGATCTACTGTGACCTACCTATTGTGGACCTACTGTGACCTACCTATTGTGGACCTACTGTGACCTACCTATTGTGGATCTACTGTGACCTACCTATTGTGGACCTACTGTGACCTACCTATTGTGACCTACCTATTGTGGACCTACTGTGACCTACCTATTGTGGACCTACTGTGACCTACCTATTGTGGATCTACTGTGACCTACCTATTGTGGACCTACTGTGACCTACCTATTGTGGACCTACTGTGACCTACCTATTGTGGATCTACTGTGACCTACCTATTGTGGACCTACTGTGACCTACCTATTGTGGATCTACTGTGACCTACCTATTGTGGATCTACTGTGACCTACCTATTGTGGACCTACTGTGACCTACCTATTGTGGATCTACTGTGACCTACCTATTGTGGACCTACTGTGACCTACCTATTGTGACCTACCTATTGTGGACCTACTGTGACCTACCTATTGTGGACCTACTGTGACCTACCTATTGTGGACCTACTGTGACCTACCTATTGTGGACCTACTGTGACCTACCTATTGTGGACCTACTGTGACCTACCTATTGTGGACCTACTGTGACCTACCTATTGTGGACACTGTGACACACACACACACACACACACACACACACACACACACACACACACACACACACACACACACACACGTACACACACACGCGCGTTGTGCACACGCACACACCAGCATCTATTTCAAAAGGGACGCTCGAATATCTGTACTGTGTCTCCTCCTTGGTGGACTGTCAAATATAGATATAGATATACAGATATATAGATATGTATATTTAGATCTAGATGTAGATAAATACTGTCTATATAGACGTATAGATATAGAGCTATATACAGTATATATATATAGATAGTGTATACATAGATGTACGTACCCAGCAGCCGCCCAGCCCGGTGCGTGTGCTCTCCGTCTGCACGTCACGCCAGGAAAGGGCAGGTGGCATGAACTGTAAGAGAAGAGTAGCCAGGAGAACGCCCGTGCATCCGCTGAGAGGACCACCTGGTGAGAAGCAGCACAGGAGCAGGAGGGTGTGGGAGAGTCTGCCTGGACTGACCAGACAGGGCGGAGGTGTGAGAGTCTGCAGACTGGACCCAGCACAGAGCCAGGAGGTGTGGGAGAGTCTGCTGACGGACCAGCACCAGATGAGGGAGGTCTGGGAGAAGTCTGCTGACTGGACCAGCACCAGAGCAGGAGGTGTGGATAGGTCTGCTGACTGACCAGCACAGATGAGGAGGTCTGGAGAGTCTGCAGACTGACCAGCACAGAGGAGGCAGGAGGTGTGGAGAGTCTGCAGACTGACCAGCACAGAGGAGGAGGTCTGGAGAGTCTGCTGACTGACCAGCACAGAGGAGGAGGTCTGGAGAGTCTGCAGACTGACCAGCACAGAGCAGGAGGTGTGGAAAGTCTGCAGACTGACCAGCACAGAGCAGGAGGTGTGGAGAGACTGCAGACTGACCAGCACATAGCCGCAGGGAGCCAGAGTGTCCATGAAGACTTCACTCCACTGGTCTGTGAACAGAGCGTCTTTCAGCCTCTTGTTGATCATAGAGTTCACTTCCTGTAACCTGCAGTACACACAGCACACAACTTCCTGTAACCTGCAGTACACACAGAACACAACTTCCTGTAACCTGCAGTACACACAGAACACAACTTCCTGTAACCTGCAGTACACACAGAACACAACTTCCTGTAACCTGCAGTACACACAGAACACAACTTCCTGTAACCTGCAGTACACACAGAACACAACAAGAGAGAGTGATATATGTGATATATATACAGTATATACATATAGATAATACTTGTGATATATTTTGTGCTGCTCACCCAACGATGAACATGTCGATGCTGCCGTCGAGGGCGGTCGCGCCGAACAGACACCTGATGTCGTCTGGAGGGACGGACGAGCCCACATTCCACGTCACGATGTACACCCTAGACAGGTAGAGAGACAGACAGGTCACCATGTACACCCTAGACAGGTAGAGAGACAGACAGGTCACCATGTACACCCTAGACAGGTAGAGAGACAGACAGGTCACCATGTACACCCTAGACAGGTAGAGAACAATAATGAACAATAAATAAATACAGAGCTGATCAATACTAATGGTTACCTGAAGGCGTTGCTCTGGTCTGGGGAGGCTCCGGGAGACGGGGTCTTGGTCTCGGCTCGGGGGGGACTGGACCTGGGGGGAAGCGGTGGGGGGGGGATGGAGGTCTTGAGGCTGCTAGGGGGGCAGGGTCTGTGGGGCCAGGCGGACTCGGCGGTGGGGAACTGGGATGGACATTTGCCCCCCTGGGGGACCGTGATGCAGAGGGGGCCGTGGGAGTCCTTCTCCCGGGACGGGTCCTGGGGTCCCCTGCACGGAGCGCTTGGCCTCGGCCGACTGATGCTGGCTAGCGGCGCCTGGCAGGACCCGGGCCCGGCCCTGGCAGGCCCCTGCTGGGGGCCCGGGTCTGGGTGTGCCCCCGGAAGACTGGGCCCAGCAGGACCAGCCCTGCGGTTCAGGTCCTGAAGCGCTTCTGGACCAGACTCTGGGCTCCTTTGGTTCTGATGCATGACTTGACCTGTAGAGGTCATAGGTCAGGTCACCAGTGGTAGTTAGGTGGAGTTACGAGGTCACCAGCGGGAGTTAGTTGGGTGGAATTACTACATCACCTCCCTGCCTGTCTGCAGGTCTGTCTGTCTGTCTGTAGGTCTGTAGGTCTGTCTGTCTACAGGTCTGTCTACAGGTCTGTCTGTCTGTCTGTCTGTCTGTCTGTCTACAGGTCTGTCTGTCTGTAGGTCTGTAGGTCTGTCTGTCTGTCTGTAGGTCTGTCTGTCTGTAGGTCTGTCTGTCTGTCTGCAGGTCTGTCTGTCTGTAGGTCTGTCTGTCTGCCTGTCTGCAGGTATGTC
>PIJE02000020.1:1096924-1137153 GCA_002895965.2 Coryphaenoides rupestris
CAGGAAAAGGACATCCAACGGAATACAACCTCCATAAAGACTGTCAATCACCTGTCAATGCCACTTTATTATTATCATCATTATTTAAATTTTAATTTTTGTATTTTTGTATTATTATTATATACTGTATATATATATTTTAGATATATATCTTTTATTTCATTTTCTTTTGGTAAAAACATTTATATTTAATTTCTTCTCATTTCTTTTTTCCTTTTTATTGTATCTTATTTTTGTATTTTTATATTTTGTATTTTTATATATATATTTTTACTTTTACTGTATATATTTAGTTCTTTATAAGTATACTTTTTATTTACCACTCGCTTTGGCAATGTAAATGTACATTTCCCATGCCAATAAAGCTCTTTAAATTGAATTGGAAAAAATAAAAATTAAGAAATTAAATTGAGAGGCAGGGAGAGAGGAGAGAGAGAGAGAGAGAGAGAGAGAGAGAGAGAGAGAGAGAGAGAGAGAGACAGAGAGAGAGAGAGAGAGAGGCAGGAGAGAGAGAGAGAGAGAGAGAGAGAGAGAGAGAGAGAGACAGAGACAGAGAGAGACAGAGAGAGAGAGAGAGAGAGAGAAAGTGAGATAAAAGTGAAGACAGAGAGAGTCTATTGGAACTCACTCTGCGGTGGAGAAGACAACTCATCCTGCCTATTGGAACTCACTTTGAGACTGTCTTGTGATTAAGGGCTATACAAATAAAATTCAATTGAATAAAAATGGAATTGAAGTCACTCTGCGGTGGAGAACGCCAGCTGGAAGTTGTCTCTGCGTCGGGTGGGGTTGAGGGTGGAGTACTCGAAGGCGTCAGGGAAGAAGCGATGCACGAGGGCGCAGAACGCGATGCCATCGCTCCAACTGGACGAGAAGTTTCTGATGTGCACCCCCTACAGGAAGAGAGTATATATATATATATATATATATACTGTATTATATATATACATTCTCACATTCTACAGTCTCCACACAGGGATTCACAAAGGGCAGCCTCTGTATTAAATACAACAATATTACGAATAATACTGATAAATAATTCTACAACATTTGAACAGAGAGAGAGACAGGGTTGAACAGGGTTAGGTAATAGGGTTAGGGTTTGTTAATATGGTTAGGGTTAGGTAATACAGTTAGGTCATAGGGTTAGGCCATAGGGTTAGGATTAGATGATAGGGTTAGGGTTAGGTCATATGGTTAGGGTTAGGTCATAGGGTTAGGGTTAGATGATAGGGTTAGGGTTAGGTCATAGGGTTAGGGTTAGATGATAGGGTTAGGGTTAGGTCATAGGGTTAGGGTTAGATGATAGGGTTAGGGTTAGGTCATAGGGTTAGGGTTAGATGATAGGGTTAGGGTTAGGTCATAGGGTTAGGGTTAGATGATAGGGTTAGGGTTAGGTCATAGGGTTAGGGTTAGATGATAGGGTTAGGGTTAGGTCATAGGGTTAGGGTTAGATCATAGGGTTAGGGTTAGATGATAGGGTTAGGGTTAGAGGGATCAGGTTACCTCGTATGGCTCCGTCTTCGCGCGGCACCAGTCCAACAACATCTGCTTGACGTTTTTAGTGTTGGGAGCTGCGGCCGATCGTACACTGGTGTCAGCACTGCAACACACACACACACACACACACACACACACACACACACACAGTTACCTATAGTTAAGGTTAGCTAGGGTTAGTGTTAGCAAGGGTTAGCAGCATGTGGCTGTGAGTGATATTGTCTCACCTGCTGCTCGTGGTTTTGGAGGGACGGTTGAAGGACATTTGGACGGGAGACACCGGAGTCGTTGGTTCTGTTCAGGTCAGGGTCAGGGTTTGGGTTAGGGAGCAGGTCAAGCAATCACTTGAGTCCGCTTGTTGATATAAATAAAGAGGTTTAGGGGGGGACACTGATATAAATAAAGAGGTTTAGGGGGGGACACTGATATAAATAAAGAGGTTTAGGGGGACACACTGACTTGGCTGCTGGCCGCTGGAGCCTTTGCCTCGGCCGGGAGAGAGGCCCTGCTGCCTCAGGTCGTCCTGCCTGGAGCCTCGTTCCTTCTCCCGCTTATCTGAGGTCAAGAGGAGGTGTGATCGGGTTTGAGACTCTTCCCTCTGGCAAGAGGTCCCTCAGGACCAAAACCTCACACCGTAAGACCAGCTTCTTCCCCTCGGCCTCATCAACAAGACCCAGGACCCCCACTGACTCTGGACACTATACTACACGTTATATTAACCTTTAACCCCACTGACTCCCACCCCCTATGGACACTATACTACACGTTATATTAACCTTTAACCCACACTGACTCCCACCCCCTATGGACACTATACTACACGTTATATTAACCTTTAACCCCACTGACTCCCACCCCCTATGGACACTATACTACACGTTATATTAACCTTTAACCCCACTGACTCCCACCCCCTATGGACACTATACTACACGTTATATTAACCTTTAACCCCACTGACTCCCACCCCCTATGGACACTATACTACACGTTATATTAACCTTTAACCCCAACTGACTCCCACCCCCTATGGACACTATACTACACGTTATATTAACCTTTAACCCCACTGACTCCCACCCCCTATGGACACTATAACTACACGTTATATTAACCTTTAACCCCCACTGACTCCCACCCCTATGGACACTATACTACACGTTATATTAACCTTTAACCCACTGACTCCCACCCCCTATGGACACTATATCTACACGTTATATTAACCTTTAACCCCACTGACTCCACCCCCTATGGACACTATACTACACGTTATATTAACCTTTAAACCCCACTGACTCCCACCCCCCATGGACACTTATACTACAACATTATATTAACCTTTAACCCCACTGACTCCCACCCCCTCATGGAGCACTATACTACACATTATATTAACCTTTAACGCCCCACTGACTCCCACCCCCATGGACACTATACTACCAGCATTATATTAAACCTTAACCCCACTGACTCCCACCCCCACATGGAACACTGATACTACACATTATATTAACCTTTAACCCACTGACTCCCGCACCCCTATGGACACTATAACTACACATTATAAATTAACCTTTAACCCCACTGACTCCCCACCCCCTGATGGACAACTATAATACTACACATTATATTAACCTTTAACCCCACTGACTCCCACCCCCCATGGACACCTTATAACTACACGTTATATTAACCCTTAACCCCCAACTGACTCCCACCCCCTCATGGACTACCTATACTACAGGTTATTTAACCTCTTAACGGGCCCACTGACTCCCACACCCCTGATGGACACTAAATACTGAGCAAGTTATATTAGACGCTTTAACCCGCACTGACTCCACCCGCCCATGGACACTATACTACATGTTATATTAAGACTTTAGACGCAAACTGACTCCACCCCCTATGGAGCACTAATACTAACAAGTTATATTACACGCTTTAACCGCCACTGACTCCACCCCCTATGGACACAAGTACTACAAAGTTATATTAACCTTTAACCCGTAACCGCCCACTGACCTCCACCCCCATGGACACTATACTAGCAAGTTAATATAAGCCTGTTAACCGCGCAGCTGACTCCACCCCGCCATGGACACTATTACTACACGTTATATTAACCTTTAAACCCCACTGACTCCCACCCCCTATGGACACTATACTAGCACGTTATATTACCTTATAACCCATGACCTCCCACCCCCCTTATGGGACACTATACTACACGTTATATTAACCTTTAAACCCCACTGACGCCCACCCCTATGGACACTATACTACACGTTATATTAACCTTTAACCCCACTGACCTCCCACCCCCTATGGACACTATACTACACACGTTATATTAACCTTTAACCCCACTGACTCCCACCCCTATGGACATATACCTACACGTTATATAACCTTTAACCCCACTGACCTCCCACCCCCTATGGACACTATACTACAAACGTTTATATTTAACCTTTAACCTCACTGACTCCCACCCCCTATGGACACTATACTACACGTTATATTAACCTTTAACCCCACTGACTCCCACCCCCTATGGACACTATACTACACGTTATATTAACCTTTAACCCCACTGACTCCCACCCCCTATGGACACTATACTACACGTTATATTAACCTTTAACCCCACTGACTCCCACCCCCTATGGACACTATACTACACGTTATATTAACCTTTAACCCCACTGACTCCCACCCCCTATGGACACTATACTACAAGTTATATTAACCTTTAACCCCACTGACTCCCACCCCCTATGGACACTATACTACAAGTTATATTAATATTTATTACTGCGTTACTGTATTAACAAACATATTTTTCTTCAAATTGCACCTTTTTTTGCTTATTTTTTAAGAATGTTTCTGCATTTTTTGCATTTCCATCTTTTTACTATATTTAATGTTTAATGTTCAATGTTGTTTAATGTTAGGCACCAATTGCACAAAAGCTGTTTCTGATTCTGATTCTGATTATAATATCATAAGCTAGACTATACATAAACAACATTTGGAACAAAATGTGAAGTTAAGTAGAGGACTGATAAGAATTAAATATAATAGAGTGTATATAATATATAGATCTATATTGTTTAAACCAGTGGTTCTTAAACAAATTTCACTAATGCACCCTCCAGCCTTTAAAGTTAAAGTGATATATGGGAAAGATGAACCAAACTTGTTACTTTACAATTCAGATTCAGATTCATTCTCTTAAGGTGTAATTATTTTATAATTGTTCATAAGCAATATTTAAATCTAAATGTTTTTGTTAATGTTTCGAGACCCCCCTGCAGTCCTTTGGAGGATCCCAAGGGACCCTCGGACAGCACGGCTTTACACAATATGAGTAGAATGTACATGTAAACATTACTGACACTTGAGGTAAACATGATCCACTTTATTGGACTTTGAAGGATTAGAAGTTAATATAAATATATGTAAATATATATTTAGATAAATATATGTATATAAATATATACAGTATATTTCTCAGTAAAGTGTTCACCTCGTTTAGTCTTGAGTAGGTCTCTGAGAGCAGCTCGTAGCGCTCGCCTCTCCTCATAGTCCACCGCGGCGTCCAGCTGGCACACAGAGCTCACGTTAGACAAACTACCAGGATGACAGAGCTCACGTTAGACAAACTACCAGGATGACAGAGCTCACGTTAGACACAACAAACTACCAGGATGACAGAGCTCACGTTAGACACAACAAACTACCAGGATGACAGAGCTCACGTTAGACAAACTACCAGGATGACAGAGCTCACGTTAGACACAACAAACTACCAGGATGACAGAGCTCACGTTAGACAAACTACCAGGATGACAGAGCTCACGTTAGACACAACAAACTACCAGGATGACAGAGCTCACGTTAGACAAACTACCAGGATGACAGAGCTCACGTTAGACACAACAAACTACCAGGATGACAGAGCTCACGTTAGACACAACAAACTACCAGGATGACAGAGCTCACGTTAGACACAACAAACTACCAGGATGACAGAGCTCACGTTAGACAAACTACCAGGATGACAGAGCTCACGTTAGACACAACAAACTACCAGGATGACAGAGCTCACGTTAGACACAACAAACTACCAGGATGACAGAGCTCACGTTAGACACAACAAACTACCAGGATGACAGAGCTCACGTTAGACACAACAAACTACCAGGATGACAGAGCTCACGTTAGACACAACAAACTACCAGGATGACAGAGCTCACGTTAGACAAACTACCAGGATGACAGAGCTCACGTTAGACACAACAAACTACCAGGATGACAGAGCTCACGTTAGACACAACAAACTACCAGGATGACAGAGCTCACGTTAGACACAACAAACTACCAGGATGACAGAGCTCACGTTAGACACAACAAACTACCAGGATGACAGAGCTCACGTTAGACACAACAAACTACCAGGATGACAGAGCTACACGTTATATTAACCTTTAACCCCACTGACTCCCACCCCCTATGGACACTATACTACACGTTATATTAACCTTACCCCCACTGACTCCCACCCCTATGGACACTATACTACAGTTATATTAACCTTTAACCGCCACTGACTCCCACCCCCTATGGACACTATACTACACGTTATATTAACCTTTAACCCACTGACTCCCACCCCTATGGACACTATACTACACGTTATAGTTAACCTTTAACCCCACTGACTCCCACCCCCTATGGACACTATACTACACGTTATATTAACCTTTAACCCCACTGACTCCCACCCCCTATGGACACTATACTACACGTTATATTAACCTTTAACCCCACTGACTCCCACCCCCTATGGACCACATACTACACGTTATATTTAACCCTTTAACCCCACTGACTCCCACCCCCTATGGACACTATACTACACGGTTATATTAACCTTTTAACCCAACTGACCTCCCACCCCTATGGACACTATACTACACGTTATATTAACCTTTAACCCCCACTGACTCCCACCCCCCTTATGGAACACTAATACTACACGTTATATTAACCTTTAACCCCCACTGACTCCCACCCCCCTATGGACACTATACTACACGTTATATTAACCTTTAACCCCACTGACTCCCACCCCCTATGGACACTTATACTACACGTTATATTAACCTTTAACCCCACTGACTCCCCACCCCTATGGACACTATACTACACGTTATATTAACCTTTAACCCTCACTGACTCCCACCCCCCATGGACACTATACTACACGTTATATTAACCTTTAACCCACTGACTCCCACCCCCTATGGACACTATACTACACGTTATATTAACCTTTAACCCCACTGACTCCCACCCCTATGGACACTATACTACACAGTTATATTAACCTTTAACCCCACTGACTCCCACCCCCTATGGACACTATACTACACGTTATATTACCTTTAAACCCCACTGACTCCCACCCCCATGGACACTATACTACACGTTATATTAACCTTAACCCCACTGACTCCCACCCCCTATGGACACTATACTACACGTTATATTAACCTTTAACCCAACTGACCTCCCACCCCCTATGGACACTATACTACACGTTATATTAACCTTTAACCCCACTGACTCCCACCCCCTATGGACACTATACTACACGTTATATTTAACCTTTAACCCACTGACTTCCCACCCCCTATGGGACACTATACTACACGTTTATTATTAACCTTTTAACCAAAACTGACTCCCAGCCCCCTCATTGGACACTTATACTACATAGTTATATAACCTTAACGTCCCCCACACTGACCTCCCCCACCCCCTAATGGACACTATACTACACGCGTTAATATATCTAACCTTAACCACTGACTCCCACCCCCTCATGGACCACTATACTACATGTTATATTAAACCTTTAACCCCACTGACTCCACCCTATGGACACTATACTTACACGTTTATATTAACCTTTAACAAACTGACTCCCACCCCCTATGGACACTATACTACAATGTTATATTAACCTTTAACCCCACTGGACTCCCACCCCCTATGGACACTATTACTACACGTTATATTAACCTTTACCCTACTGACTCCCATCCCCCTCATGGACACTTATACTACACGTTATCACTATGTTATAGTTAACCCTTTAACCCCACTGACTCCCACCCCCTATGGACACTATACTACACGTTATATTAACCTTTAACCCCACTGACTCCCACCCCCTATGGACACTATACTACACGTTATATTAACCTTTAACCCCACTGACTCCCACCCCCTATGGACACTATACTACACGTTATATTAACCTTTAACCCCACTGACTCCCACCCCCTATGGACACTATACTACACGTTATATTAACCTTTAACCCCACTGACTCCCACCCCCTATGGACACTATACTACACGTTATATTAACCTTTAACCCCACTGACTCCCACCCCCTATGGACACTATACTACACGTTATATTAACCTTTAACCCCACTGACTCCCACCCCCATATGGACACTATACTACACGTTATATTAACCTTTAACCCCACTGACTCCCACCCCCTATGGACACTATACTACACGTTATATTAACCTTTAACCCCACTGACTCCCACCCCCTATGGACACTATACTACACGTTATATTAACCTTTAACCCCACTGACTCCCACCCCCTATGGACACTATACTACACGTTATATTAACCTTTAACCCCACTGACTCCCACCCCCTATGGACACTATACTACACGTTATATTAACCTTTAACCCCACTGACTCCCACCCCCTATGGACACTATACTACACGTTATATTAACCTTTAACCCCACTGACTCCCACCCCCTATGGACACTATACTACACGTTATATTAACCTTTAACCCCACTGACTCCCACCCCCCTATGGACACTATACTACACGTTATATTAACCTTTAACCCCACTGACTCCCACCCCCTATGGACACTATACTACACGTTATATTAACCTTTAACCCCACTGACTCCCACCCCCTATGGACACTATACTACACGTTATATTAACCTTTAACCCCACTGACTCCCACCCCCCTATGGACACTATACTACACGTTATATTAACCTTTAACCCCACTGACTCCCACCCCCTATGGACACTATACTACACGTTATATTAACCTTTAACCCCACTGACTCCCACCCCCTATGGACACTATACTACACGTTATATTAACCTTTAACCCACTGACTCCCACCCCCTATGGACACTATACTACACGTTATATTAACCTTTAACCCCACTGACTCCCACCCCCTATGGACACTATACTACACGTTATATTAACCTTTAACCCCACTGACTCCCACCCCCTATGGACACTATACTACACGTTATATTAACCTTTAACCCCACTGACTCCCACCCCCTATGGACACTATACTACACGTTATATTTAACCTTTAACCCAACTGACTCCCACCCCCCTATGGACACTATACTACAACGTTATTATTAACCTTTAACCCCCTGCCCCACCCTATGGACACAATACTACACGTGTATATTTAACCCTTTAACCTCACTGACTCCCACCCCCCTATGGGACACTATACTACACGTTATATTAACCTTTAACCCCACTGACTCCCACCCCCTATGGACACTATACTACCACGTTATATTAACCTTTAAACCCACTGACTCCCACCCCTATGGGACACTATACTACACGTTATATTAACCTGTTAACCCCACTGACTCCCACCCCTATGGACACTAAACTACAAGTTATATTAACTTTAACCCCACTGACTCCCACCCCCTATGGACACTATACTACAAGTTATATTAATATTTATTACTGCGTTACTGTATTAACAAACATATTTTTCTTCAAAATTGCACCTTTTTTTGCTTATTTTTTAAGAATGTTTCTGCATTTTTTGCATTTCCATGTTTTTAATATATTTAATGTTTAATGTTCAATGTTGTTTAATGTTAGGCACCAAAGCTGTTTCTGATTCTGATTCTGATTATAATATCATAAGCTAGACTATACATAAACAACATTTGGAACAAAATGTGAAGTTAAGTAGAGGACTGATAAGAATTAAATATAATAGAGTGTATATAATATATAGATCTATATTGTTTAAACCAGTGGTTCTTAAACAAATTTCACTAATGCACCCTCCAGCCTTTAAAGTTAAAGTGATATATGGGAAAGATGAACCAAACTTGTTACTTTACATTTCAGATTCAGATTCATTCTCTTAAGGTGTAATTATTTTATAATTGTTCATAAGCAATATTTAAATCTAAATGTTTTGTTAATGTTTCGAGACCCCCCTGCAGTCCTTTGGAGGATCCCAAGGGACCCTCGGACAGCACGGCTTTACCACAATATGAGTAGAATGTACATGTAAACATTACTGACACTTGAGGTAAACATGATCCACTTTATTGGACTTTGAAGGATTAGAAGTTAATATAAATATATGTAAATATATATTTAGATTAAATATATGTATATAAATATATACAGTATATTTCTCAGTAAAGTGTTCACCTCGTTTAGTCTTGAGTAGGTCTCTGAGAGCAGCTCGTAGCGCTCGCCTCTCCTCATAGTCCACCGCGGCGTCCAGCTGGCACACAGAGCTCACGTTAGACAAACTACCAGGATGACAGAGCTCACGTTAGACAGACCTCCAGACATCCAGACATACACAACAAACTACCAGGATGACAGAGCTCACGTTAGACAAACTACCAGGATGACAGAGCTCACGTTAGACAAACTACCAGGATGACAGAGCTCACGTTAGACAAACTACCAGGATGACAGAGCTCACGTTAGACAAACTACCAGGATGACAGAGCTCACGTTAGACACAACAAACTACCAGGATGACAGAGCTCACGTTAGACACAACAAACTACCAGGATGACAGAGCTCACGTTAGACAAACTACCAGGATGACAGAGCTCACGTTAGACACAACAAACTACCAGGATGACAGAGCTCACGTTAGACACAACAAACTACCAGGATGACAGAGCTCACGTTAGACAAACTACCAGGATGACAGAGCTCACGTTAGACACAACAAACTACCAGGATGACAGAGCTCACGTTAGACACAACAAACTACCAGGATGACAGAGCTCACGTTAGACACAACAAACTACCAGGATGACAGAGCTCACGTTAGACACAACAAACTACCAGGATGACAGAGCTCACGTTAGACACAACAAACTACCAGGATGACAGAGCTCACGTTAGACACAACAAACTACCAGGATGACAGAGCTCACGTTAGACACAACAAACTACCAGGATGACAGAGCTCACGTTAGACACAACAAACTACCAGGATGACAGAGCTCACGTTAGACACAACAAACTACCAGGATGACAGAGCTCACGTTAGACACAACAAACTACCAGGATGACAGAGCTCACGTTAGACACAACAAACTACCAGGATGACAGAGCTCACGTTAGACAAACTACCAGGATGACAGAGCTCACGTTAGACACAACAAACTACCAGGATGACAGAGCTCACGTTAGACACAACAAACTACCAGGATGACAGAGCTCACGTTAGACACAACAAACTACCAGGATGACAGAGCTCACGTTAGACACAACAAACTACCAGGATGACAGAGCTCACGTTAGACACAACAAACTACCAGGATGACAGAGCTCACGTTAGACACAACAAACTACCAGGATGACAGAGCTCACGTTAGACACAACAAACTACCAGGATGACAGAGCTCACGTTAGACACAACAAACTACCAGGATGACAGAGCTCACGTTAGACACAACAAACTACCAGGATGACAGAGCTCACGTTAGACAAACTACCAGGATGACAGAGCTCACGTTAGACACAACAAACTACCAGGATGACAGAGCTCACGTTAGACACAACAAACTACCAGGATGACACGAGCACGAACATCAACATGGACTCACAGCAACACTTTAGGATGAAATGGTTCCATTGTATGAACTTGCATCATGCAAAGACACATGTAGGGGTGAGGGGGTGAGGACAGTGTGGTCGGTGGTGTGAGAGATCAAGCATCGGCTGGGCTGTCCTACCATCTTATTGAGGACGTCCTCGTCTTGGATAGCAGCAAGGTCCTGGCTGGCCGAGGACACAGCACCACCAGCACCACCAGCCTCCATGTTTAACTGCAGGAACTTGCCTACATATTACAGCAACTATGTAATTCAAATAGCTTCAAGTCATCCCTTCTTTAAAGTTGCCAAGAATGTGTGGAGGAAAAATGAAACGATTGCATCTGTTCACGTAAACTGTGGAGTCTTAACTAACGTAAACCATGACAAACTGTGAGTGTTTACTCAGAGTCCCCTCTCAGCAACAGGCCAGCACTCTCTGGAACAAGTACATATATAGTCATGTACCGCCGTCTGCATGCAGAAGTATGCAATAACTCCATCAACGCGGAGAACCAGAAGACAAGAGTTGTTAAAATACGTTTCTAACACAAAAAC
Source organism: Coryphaenoides rupestris (assembly GCA_002895965.2). Lineage (NCBI taxonomy): Eukaryota > Metazoa > Chordata > Actinopteri > Gadiformes > Macrouridae > Coryphaenoides > Coryphaenoides rupestris. Next base: position 1,108,964 of record PIJE02000020.1, read on the forward strand.
ACCAGAAATGTTATCATCACATACAATGTGTGGTAATGTATTGTTTACCTCTATGGACAATCTTCAGGTGGAACCTTCAGTAGAGTCTATAGATTCTCCTCAGCAGCTGTCCTGAAGTCTGTGGTGGTCTCACAGTGTCTGTCCTCCTGAAGTCTGTGGTGGTCTAGCAGTGTCTGTTCTCCTGAAGTCTGTGGTGGTCTCACAGTGTCTGTCCTGAAGTCTGTGGTGGTCTCACAGTGTCTGTCCTGAAGTCTGTGGTGGTCTCACAGTGTCTGTTCTCCTGAAGTCTGTGGTGGTCTCACAGTGTCTGTCCTGAAGTCTGTGGTGGTCTCACAGTGTCTGTCCTGAAGTCTGTGGTGGTCTAGCAGTGTCTGTTCTCCTGAAGTCTGTGGTGGTCTAGCAGTGTCTGTCCTCCTGAAGTCTGTGGTGGTCTCACAGTGTCTCTCCTCCTGAAGTCTGTGGTGGTCTAGCAGTGTCTGTCCTCCTGAGGTCTGTGGTGGTCTAGCAGTGTCTGTCCTCCTGAGGTCTGTGGTGGTCTCACAGTGTCTGTCCTGACGTCTGTGGTGGTCTAGCAGTGTCTGTTCTCCTGAAGTCTGTGGTGGTCTCACAGTGTCTGTCCTCCTGAAGTCTGTGGTGGTCTAGCAGTGTCTGTTCTCCTGAAGTCTGTGGTGGTCTCACAGTGTCTGTTCTCCTGAAGTCTGTGGTGGTCTCACAGTGTCTGTCCTGAAGTCTGTGGTGGTCTAGCAGTGTCTGTCCTCCTGAAGTCTGTGGTGGTCTCACAGTGTCTGTCCTGAAGTCTGTGGTGGTCTAGCAGTGTCTGTCCTGAAGTCTGTGGTGGTCTAGCAGTGTCTGTCCTCCTGAAGTCTGTGGTGGTCTGGCAGTGTCTGTGGGATCTCCATCCTTCTGTTTATAACGTCAGCAGAGAATCGTTGTGTAGCCCAACCCTCTCCTCGCGGCTCCGTAAGAAGGACACTTGCTCAGATCATTTGGCTCACATCACTTAGTTTTCACTGAGTTCTCATGTGTTTCTTTGACTCCTGATCACCACATCCCAATGAGAACCATGAGACTCAATCAAAGCAAATTGGGCCTGACAGTACCTTTAATAATGAAATAACATTAAAGTCTGGGTATAGTTCAACTAAATAATCACGTGCTCGCGCTTATATGCTTTGGGTGTGTAATCCTGCTCAGAATATCCCCATTAATGTCGTCCTAATAAGAGGTTTTACATTCCTTAAGGGAGAGCTGTGTTCCCCGGAACACGAAGGGTTAAGCATAGCGACGGGAGAGAGCGTACAGCGCTGCCTTATTCAGGCCCACGGCGCTCACCGGGAGTGCAGATGTCTTGGTGTGAAGGAACACATCAGCAGTGTGGCGCTCCGACGCATTCGCCTTCACGCCAAATCAGCACTCACACACTTAAAACGATGACCGGGTGTAAAACAGACTCTTCAACTTCTGCAGAGGGCAGGAAAGCTGCCAAACTGCGCCGGTAAGTGGTGAAGGTTAGAACCACAAGGTTAGAACCACAAGGTTAGAACCACAAGGCCTCACCTTCTTGGTAAGGTCATCCACTTTGTTACTTAGACGCAATTAGACTTAGAACATACTATTAATTCCATACTATACATATTAAACTATGTCATATTTAATCGGTTAACTTCCTGTGCAATACATTGGTTTTAACGGGTACTGTCTTGGGTTTTAATGTGTACTCTCGTGGTTTTTAACAGGTACCATCTTGGGTTTTAACGGGTACTGTCTTGGGTTTCAACAGGTACTGTCTCAGGCTTTAACGGATACCCTCATGGGTTTTAATGAGTACTCTCATGGGTTTTAACGGGTACTGTCTTGGGTTTTAACGGAGACACCCAGGTTTATTAATTAATTCGCCATGATGCACCAAAGTGAGAACAATGTGCTTTTATAGTCATTTGAACCAGATTGTGTTCCTCGTCACTATGAATATTGTGAGGGTTCTAACACACAGAGAATTAATATGAATGGTTTCATGTTTCAGAACTTTATCCACATAGCTGAAAAAAGACACAAAGCACAAGCCTCTGTTGAACCTTTGTATATTTGCGTCAGCCATATTGCAAAATACATAAATATAATAAAATAACTATATACACCCAACTTTAAACAATGGAAAAACAACGGGTAACATGCATGGAAGGCAGCGTCTCGTTAAGCTGCGAGACACCGTCACCATGGAAACAAAACAGAGACCACTAGCTTCTGGAAGAACGGAAACAAGAGAACGAGCCGAACCTTCGAGTCGACCCTTCAGGACCCTTACCGTCATGTGCTCAAATAGGAGTAGTCCCACTTAAAAAAGTTGACCTTAGCAGTAGTGTGTATATTTCTGTTAAGCTTGGTTTAGTTTTGTGATTACTTATTTAACCTAAAAGGAAAGGTTTGCCATCCTGACCTTTGAGGACATGAAGTCATTATAAACATCATTTAGTACCTAACTCTGTCTTCGTGGACAGCTGATTAAGTCATCATTAATTATTGCATCGACCAAAGCATGAAGAGCACTGTCATTATTACTGGCCAGTATATATTGACCATCGTTTATCTTAGTAAAACATGTATTATGATTGCTGGTTTTTAATGTCAACATACTGTAGCTCCGAGCAAATGCTAAATATACCACCAGGTGGGAGGGTCCTTTGTGCTTTAAAGCCATTGCTAAATATATACATTTGTAACGTCACTAGTGGCATGTGTAGAGGCATTCCTCTGTCCACTTGTGATGTCATCAGAGTAGACTTTATACTATAGACTACAGTAGACTATAGCCTATATACTATAGCCTACTGTAGACTACTGCAGTGGACTCTAGCAGACAGACTCTGATTGGTCAGACTCAGGAGCATGAGGACCACATGACATTAAGAGCTGTGGTGAGGTGAGCGTGGCCTCAGAGAGCATCAACATATCAGATCACATGTCCCCCGAGAAGCCATGGCAACACATCAAGTATAAAATAACAGTACTTATGACTACAGTACTAGAAATAAAACATCTGTCTGTCCTACCGTAGGCCTGTCTGTCTGTCCCTACCGTAGGCCTGTCTGTCTGTCCCTCCCATAGGCCTGTCTGTCCCTACCGTAGGCCTGTCTGTCTGTCCCTACCATAGGCCTGTCAGTCTGTCCCTACCGTAGGCCTGTCTGTCTGTCCCTACCGTAGGCCTGTCTGTCTGTCCCTACTGTAGGTCCGTCTGTCTGTCCCTACTATAGACCTGTCTGTAGGCCTGTCTGTCCCTAATGTAGGCCTGTCTGTCTGTCCCTACCGTAGGCCTGTCTGTATCCATTCACAGTGGTGTAGTCTGACCTCGTCCTGAGGCCAGTGGCCATGACAGCTTTCTGACTCTTCTTCATTTTCATCCTCCTCCTCCTCCTCCTCCTCCTCCTCCTCCTCCACCATGGCAGAAAATAAATAAGTTTAGCGATCAGTTGGCACAGTGTAAACAAAAGGCAGATCCTAAAAGACGTCCAAAATGAAAAGTGATTTTTTTTGTCCTCAGTGTCCTCACATGCTAGCGCCAGTTAGCCCACTAGCGCCAGTTAGCCCACTAGCGCCAGCTAGCACGCTAGTGCCAGCTGGCACCAGGCAGCACGCTAGCGCCAGGCAGCACACCAGCACTAGCTAGCGCCAGGTAGCATGCTGGCGCCAGGCAGCATGCTGGCGCCAGGCAGCACGCTACCACTAGCTAGCGCCAGGTAGCATGCTAGCGCCAGGCAGCACGCTACCACTAGCTAGCGCCAGGTAGCATGCTAGCGCCAGTAGCTGGCGCCAGGCGGCATGCTAGCGGCAGGTGGCATGCTAGAACTAGCGCCCACAATATCCTCCCTCTCCTCTTCACTCCATCTTTTCTCGCTCTTTACTCAGAGAAAACCTTGCTGGGTGGCGGTCGGGCGCAGTCGGTCCAGAGGGCTGCTCCTCTAACCCCACCCTCTCCTCCAGCCTGCAGCCGGTGGCGGCAGCCTTGGCGGCGCTGCGTGCGTCCAGGAAGTCTCCGATGAGCTCAGAGTTCTGGTAGATCAGCACGCCGGAGAGCGTGAGCACGACGCCTGCGCAGCTCAGCGCTGACAGCTGGCTGCCGAACAGCAGCTGGGAGAGCAGCAGGTTGCCCACCAGGCTCAGGTTGCCCAGGATGTGCAGCGTGACCGCGGAGGTGAGCGTGATGACGCTGCTGCTGGCCAGGTTGTAGACCACGGAGCCCAGGCAGCTCAGCAGGATGAAGAGCCACAGGCCGCCGTCGTAGCGATGCGGCCACTCCAGCAGCGCCCAGTTCTCCAGCGCCAGCGCCGCCACAGCCAGGATGCAGAAGCTGGGGACGGCCATCTTGTAGAGCAGGAACACAGAGCTGATGTTCTCCTCCTGCAACAGGAGGCCTGCAGCGCAGCACAGACAGAACAGCCCTTCAGGACTCGCAGGGGACAAGAAGACATCTTCACCACATCCTGACATGATGAAGACTTTAGACAGCAGAACATCCTGATGAGGGAGGGAACCGCCTCCACTGTCACCATAAACCACCGCACAACTCCCAGCATTTAAATGATTTAATTATCATTAAAAGTGTGTTTGATTACTGCGTTTTGAAAAACTATATTTCAGCCTTCTAACAAGAGGACTAAAGGTCCCATCAGACCCGTCAGGGTGTGAGCCTCGGTGTGCGTTGGGAGCGTTCTTTAGTCCGGAGCGGAGACGTTAGTTTAGTTCTGGAGACGTTGTCAGCAGCAGCGAACCCAGCGCTGCTATTGGTCCCCTGTGCTCCTCTCCAGTCACACGTCTTTAATGCACATGTGGCTTTCATGTTGCCTTCAGTTATTGGCCAGGTTATTACTAACAACATACAACTTGTGTAATGATTTCAGAACAGTTTAACAATACCGCAATAACACTGATAACTGATCATTTATTACATTATTATTACATTTTTGTACACTTATCTCTAATTGTGATATGACATAAGTGTTGTCTTCCTGGTTTTAAAGGCTGCACTGCAGTACATCATTTGCACTCAAGTTCTTCATGAAATGAAAAAAGGTATTTCATTCACACAGGAGTATACAAAATAGGACTTACCATGTGGTTATTTTATATAGACTATATATTGAATTAGCAGAGAAGATATTGTGATATATATCGTAAGTGAGATATCGGGATAGAAGATATTGGGCCTAAAGCAAGCGGTGTAGTGCTATGTGTGTATGACAGGTAGACATCTGAGAGCTGTTTATGACGTAATGACGCTCAGAGCTGAACAGCAACGCAAATAGAATGAAACCCGAGCCCAGCGGGGGGGGGGGGGGGGGCTCGGTCTGACCTTTCTGGATAAACAGAAATATTAAACTTCATGACTCCCAGCGCCACACTACGGGGTTTGACAGTGGATTCATAAACCATATCTACATATACCTCATCGCTCATATTGTCTGAACCTCAGACTGAGACGTTCTGAATAACTCACATGACTTACATGTCCTACAGCCTACATATGTACTGCATGGGTACAATGTACTACATAGTTACAATGTAGTACATTGTACCTATGTAGTACATTGTACCTAGCCATTTCCCATCCCAACCAACTGTCTAACCTCAGGTAGGAGGGGCCTAACAGACCGGCCTGGGTCAGTCTGGGTCTGTGCTGACCCACCAGTCTGGGTCAGCACAGACCACCTGGTCTGTAGGGACCCACCAGTCTGGGTCAACACAGACCAGGTGGTCTGTAGGGACCTGTGTCTCAAGGGTGGAGGAGGTGGACCATGTGGTCCCCTCAGGCCTGCTGCAGCGTGAGAACGTAAGACTGGAAGCTTCTCCCTGCAAACACTGAAATTAGCTTACGGGGTCACAGTGGAGAAGTTATTTCAATGTTTATATAATAAAGTATATGTTCCTCTTACGCTGTCGTTGTTTCATATGTTTATATCGATGTATATTGAGGGGACATTCTGAGCATGAATATTAGGCTATACTAATATACAGGACTGTCACCTATTGTGGAGCACACATTTTGAACCTGATGGAAGAGTCTCTGCTACTCACTCTGCTGGATGGACTTGACACCCCTCAGCAGGGTGGCGGCGAACACAAACATGCAGCCGGTGTGGTCAAAGTGGATCTCCCCCAGAACGCTGCAGGACGCGCCCAGGCAGATGGGCATCATGGCAGAGTACTGGACCATGTGGTGCTGCTGGCCCAGCACCAGCGAGGAGATGGCCAGGGTGAACAACGGCGTGGTGGTGTAGATCATCTGGGCGAAGGACAGCTGCACATGGTTCAGACCCAGGTTCCCGAAGGCGATGCTGGCGCAGAAGGTCAGGCTGAGCAGGAACACCTTGCAGCGGGCCCGCTGAGACAGGTCTGGCTCTCCTCCGCCTCCAGTGCCGCGGAGCCTGATCAGTCCGTAGTCCACCACGATGGCTGTCAGCATGTGCAGGGCGGACAGCAGCAGTGGGTACCTGAAGTTGTACACCGCAAAGATCCACTTGTTGAGGCTGGATATGGTGGTGCCCGTGACCAGCCACACGACAACGGCCAGCAACAGGTGAAGCATCTCGGCCAGAGGTCTCCTCCTCCTCCCGCTGGTGTTCCGCAGAGTCGCCTCGCTTCTGTAGAACCTGCCGCTGGGGTCTCTGGAGGAGCCATGGTCCCGGGTCATGTCGGGGTCATCCTGGTCTCTGGAGGAGCCATGGTCCGGTCTGTTCGGGTCGTGCATCGCTGGTGTCCCTGGAGGTGAGCCATGTGTCCCGGGTCAGTGCCGGGGTGTCCAATCCGTGGTCCCTGGAGGAGCCATGGATGTGGCATTGCTTTACCGCCATGAACAACTACAGAAGTATAGCAGACACCACAGTTCCTACAGTGTCTCCCTTGGGCTCAATCCAGCACTACAACAGCCTGCAGTGATGCTGGTCCAGTAGCAACATGCCTCGGCCTCCCGGCTAACCGCGCTCCGCTTGGGTTACCTGACTGTTCCCGTACCAAAGGAACCCTCGCGGCTCCTCTGTTCTCCAGACCTTTCTGGTGTGCTGAGCTCAGCGATATTACAACCTCTAGGAGATGATGGAGGCTTTCTCATGCAGCTTCATACAACAAGTTTAACGCGGGATAGTTTCTAAACGTGAGGCGCTGTGTAACACTGCTGTCTCGGATATGGTCATCCTTACTCTGTAGTTACTCGGTCCTTGGCAACAAATCTACTCTAACCATCGTGTCTTTTATGTGGTAATACTTGGACAGATGACTTGAGAAAGTAAATCAGCACATGTAACAGTCAGGTTAGGTTAGGGTTAGTAGTGTTTAGTTTAGGTTTAGGAGGGGTTAGGGTGAGTAGGTGTTAGGGTTAGTAGGGTTAGTGTTTGGAGGGGTTAGGGTGAGTAGGTGTTAGGGTTAGTAGGGTTAGTGTTTGGAGGGGTTAGGGTGAGTAGGGGTTAGGGTTAGTTTACTTGGAGAAGGTAAATCAGCACATACAACTGTCAGGTTGTAGAACTGCACTTTTGATTCTGGTTTCATCTCGTGCCAATTGTGAAACACAACAGAAGCACAGTGGCTGGAACATGTTGTTTTCTTGTATATTTCAGGCACTACTGTACAATTATAGGCCTTGTGTGTAAGCAAATCAATTGAATGAATATCAGGTTGTACATTTTTTGGCAAATAACAAATGTATCATTGTGACATCACAAAGTATAGTATCTTATAGAAGCGAGTGTGGTGTTGAGTGCACATCTTGCTGGTGGGTTCAGCGTGTTGAAGCACACAGCTTCTGGTCATGAGGGAAATACTTTGTATTTATTCAACAAACATGTGAATTCACCTTTTGTGCCCAATGACTTCAAAATGTCTGTTTTTGAGCTCAAATAAAAACAACTGTCACTGTCGAGTTATGTATTACACCACTTATGTATGACACCACTTATGTATGACACCACTTATGTATTACACCACTTATGTATACACCACTTATGTATTACACCACTTATGTATCAGACCACTTATGTATTACACCACTTATGTATGACACCACTTATGTATCAGACCACTTATGTATTACACCACTTATGTATGACACCACTTATGTATCAGACCACTTATGTATTACACCACTTATGTATCAGACCACTTATGTATTACACCACTTATGTATCAGACCACTTATGTATTACACCACTTATGTATGACACCACTTATGTATCAGACCACTTATGTATTACACCACTTATGTATGACACCACTTATGTATTAGACCACTTATGTATTACACCACTTATGTATTACACCACTTATGTATGACACCACTTATGTATTAGACCACTTATGTATGACACCACTTATGTATCAGACCACTTATGTATGACACCACTTATGTATCAGACCACTTATGTATTACACCACTTATGTATGACCACTTATGTATACACCACTTATGTATTAGACCACTTATGTATGACACCACTTATGTATTAGACCACTTATGTATTACACCACTTATGTATTAGACCACTTATGTATTACACCACTTATGTATGACACCACTTATGTATTAGACCACTTATGTATGACACCACTTATGTATCAGACCACTTATGTATTACACCACTTATGTATGACACCACTTATGTATTAGACCACTTATGTATGACACCACTTATGTATCAGACCACTTATGTATTACACCACTTATGTATGACACCACTTATGTATGACACCACTTATGTATCAGACCACTTATGTATTACACCACTTATGTATTACACCACTTATGTATGACACCACTTATGTATTACACCACTTATGTATCACCACTTATGTATTACACCACTTATGTATATTAGACCATTTATGTATGACACCACTATTACACCACTTATGTATACACCACTTATGTATGTACACCACTTATGTATTAGACCACTTATGTATGACTACACACACTTATCAGACCACTTATGTATGACACCACTTATGTATTAGACCACTTATGTATTACACCACTTATGTATGACACCACTTATGTATCAGACCACTTATGTATTACACCACTTATGTATTACACCACTTATGTATGACACCACTTATGTATTACACCACTTATGTATTAGACCACTTATGTATTACACCACTTATGTATGACACCACTTATGTATTAGACCACTTATGTATGACACCACTTATGTATTAGACCACTTATGTATTACACCACTTATGTATGACACCACTTATGTATTACACCACTTATGTATGACACCACTTATGTATTAGACCACTTATGTATGACACCACTTATGTATCAGACCACTTATGTATTACACCACTTATGTATGACACCACTTATGTATTACACCACTTATGTATTACACCACTTATGTATGACACCACTTATGTATTACACCACTTATGTATACCATTCATCGGGTCATGTCGGGGTCATCCTGGTCTCTGGAGGAGCCATGGTCCCGGGTCATGTCGGGGTCATCCTGGTCCCTGGAGGAGCCATGGTCCCGGGTCATGTCGGGGTCATCCTGGTCCCTGGAGGAGCCATGGTCCCGGGTCATGTCGGGGTCATCCTGGTCCCTGGAGGAGCCATGGTCCCGGGTCATGTCGGGGTCATCCTGGTCCCTGGAGGAGCCATGGTCCCGGGTCATGTCGGGGTCATCCTGGTCCCTGGAGGAGCCATGGTCCCGGGTCATGTCGGGGTCATCCTGGTCCCTGGAGGAGCCATGGTCCCGGGTCATGTCGGGGTCATCCTGGTCTCTGGAGGAGCCATGGTCCCGGGTCATGTCGGGGTCATCCTGGTCCCTGGAGGAGCCATGGTCCCGGGTCATGTCGGGGTCATCCTGGTCTGGAGGAGCCATGGTCCCGGGTCATGTCGGGGTCATCCTGGTCCCTGGAGGAGCCATGGTCACTGGTCATGTCGGGGTCATCCTGGTCCCTAGAGGAGCCATGGTCACTGGTCATGTTCGGATCATTCTGGTCTCTTGAAAAACACAAACACGTGTTCCCAACGCAAAGAAACAACAAATTGTCTGACACCTTCTGAGTGTCTGCTGCTCTCTCTCTCTCTCTCCCGGAGGTCAGATGTTTTAGTCTCTCCTGGGGGTCAGATCCTTAAATGTTTTAGTCTCTCCTAGAGGACAGGTCGGTGGTGTTCTGGTCTCTCCTGGAGGACAGGTCTGTGGTGTTCTGGTGTCTCCTGGAGGACAGGTCTGTGGTGTCCTGGTGTCTCCTGGAGGACAGGCCTGTGGTGTCCTGGTGTCTCCTGGAGGACAGGTCTGTGGTGTCCTGGTGTCTCCTGGAGGACAGGTCTGTGGTGTCCTGGTGTCTCCTGGAGGACAGGTCTGTGGTGTCCTGGTGTCTCCTGGAGGACAGGTCTGTGGTGTCCTGGTGTCTCCTGGAGGACAGGTCTGTGGTGTCCTGGTGTCTCCTGGAGGACAGGTCTGTGGTGTCCTGGTGTCTCCTGGAGGACAGGTCTGTGGTGTCCTGGTGTCTCCTGGAGGACAGGTCTGTGGTGTCCTGGTGTCTCCTGGAGGACAGGTCTGTGGTGTTCTGGTGTCTCCTGGAGGACAGGTCTGTGGTGTCCTGGTGTCTCCTGGAGGACAGGCCTGTGGTGTCCTGGTGTGTCCTGGTGTCTCCTGGAGGACAGGTCTGTGGTGTTCTGGTCTCTCCTGGAGGACAGGTCTGTGTCTCCTGGAGGACAGGCCTGTGGTGTCCTGGTGTGTCCTGGTGTCTCCTGGAGGACAGGTCTGTGGTGTCCTGGTGTCTCCTGGAGGACAGGTCTGTGGTGTTCTGGCCTCTCCTGTGTTGTGCGGCTGGTTGTGTAACTCGTCACAGGAGGACGGCGTGCTGGCTCCTCATTGGCTGCCCTGGAAACAAGCCCCGCCTCCTCTACGCGCCGGGGAGCGGTGATTGGCTGCTGGCCAGGAAGACTTTTAACAAAACCAAGAAGTACGTAGAAAACAATCCGCCAAATATGCTCCGTATTCTATACAAATAACCACAATGCACCACGCATGAGCTAATATGTTCATACCGTCGATGTATTATTATTATTATTACCGTTATTAACCTTGACGTCATTTATAATTTTAAAGGGGGTTCCCAACCCAACCTGGCGTCTCAACCTGGCAACCGATGCTAACCCCCGTTATCCTCATAGCTAGCGCTGTTGTTGTGATAATGTGTTGCGTTAGAGAGGATAATGTGTTGCGTTAGAGAGGATAATGTGTTGATAATGTGTTTCATTAGAGAGGATAATGTGTTGCGTTAGAGAGGATAATGTGTTGCGTTAGAGAGGATAATGTGTTTTAGAGAGGATAATGTGTTGCGTTAGAGAGGATAATGTGTTGCATTAGAGAGGATAATGTGTTTCATTAGAGAGGATGTTGCTAATGTGTTGCGTTAGAGAGGATAATGTGTTTCATTAGAGAGGATAATGTGTTGCGTTAGAGAGGATGTGTTGATGTGTTACGTTAGAGAGGTTAATGTGTTGATAATGTGTTGCGTTAGAGAGGATAATGTGTTACGTTAGAGAGGATGTGTTGATGTGTTGCGTTAGAGAGGATAATGTGTTGATGTGTTGTTAGAGAGGATAATGTGTTGCGTTAGAGAGGATAATGTGTTGCGTTAGAGAGGATAATGTGTTGCGTTAGAGAGGATAATGTGTTGATGTGTTGCGTTAGAGAGGATAATGTGTTGCGTTAGAGAGGATAATGTGTTGCGTTAGAGAGGATAATGTGTTGCGTTAGAGAGGATAATGTGTTGATAATGTGTTGCGTTAGAGAGGATAATGTGTTGCGTTAGAGAGGATAATGTGTTGATGTGTTGCGTTAGAGGATAATGTGTTGCGTTAGAGAGGATAATGTGTTGATGTGTTGCATTAGAGGATAATGTGTTGCGTTAGAGAGGATAATGTGTTGCGTTAGAGAGGATAATGTGTTGCGTTAGAGGATAATGTGTTGCGTTAGAGAGGATAATGTGTTGATAATGTGTTGTTAGAGAGGATAATGTGTTGATAATGTGTTGCGTTAGAGGATAATGAGTTGCGTTAGAGAGGATAATGTGTTGCGTTAGAGAGGATAATGTGTACGTATTTTGCAAGTTTAACCACTTATGTATTACACCACTTATGTATTAGACCACTTATGTATGACACCACTTATGTATCAGACCACTTATGTATTACACCACTTATGTATTACACCACTTATGTATGACACCACTTATGTATGACACCACTTATGTATTACACCACTTATGTATGACACCACTTATGTATTAGACCACTTATGTATGACACCACTTATGTATCAGACCACTTATGTATTACACCACTTATGTATCAGACCACTTATGTATTACACCACTTATGTATGACACCACTTATGTATTAGACCACTTATGTATGACACCACTTATGTATCAGACCACTTATGTATTACACCACTTATGTATGACACCACTTATGTATGACACCACTTATGTATCAGACCACTTATGTATTAGACCACTTATGTATCAGACCACTTATGTATGACACCACTTATGTATCAGACCACTTATGTATGACACCACTTATGTATCAGACCACTTATGTATTACACCACTTATGTATGACACCACTTATGTATCAGACCACTTATGTATTACACCACTTATGTATGACACCACTTATGTATTACACCACTTATGTATAGACCACTTATGTATTACACCACTTATGTATGACACCACTTATGTATTAGACCACTTATGTATGACACCACTTATGTATCAGACCACTTATGTATTACACCACTTATGTATTACACCACTTATGTATGACACCACTTATGTATTACACCACTTATGTATCAGACCACTTATGTATTACACCACTTATGTATGACACCACTTATGTATCAGACCACTTATGTATTACACCACTTATGTATGACACCACTTATGTATTAGACCACTTATGTATTACACCACTTATGTATGACACCACTTATGTATCAGACCACTTATGTATGACACCACTTATGTATTACACCACTTATGTATTACACCACTTATGTATTACACCACTTATGTATTACACCACTTATGTATGACACCACTTATGTATCAGACCACTTATGTATGACACCACCTGGTAAGATGTGAGTTTATGCAGAGCAACCAGTAAGTTCTACTGAACGCCTCACAAAGACGACATGAATAAACATTCACTCACTAACTTGTGTTAAACTTGCAAAATACGTACACATTATCCTCTCTAACGCAACACATTATCCTCTCTAACGCAACTCATTATCCTCTAACGCAACACATTATCAACACATTATCCTCTCTAACAACACATTATCAACACATTATCCTCTCTAACGCAACACATTATCCTCTAACGCAACACATTATCCTCTAACGCAACACATTATCCTCTCTAACGCAACACATTATCCTCTCTAACAACACATCAACACATTATCCTCTCTAACGCAACACATCCTCTAACGCAACACATTATCCTCTAACGCAACACATTATCCTCTCTAACGCAACACATTATCCTCTCTAATGCAACACATTATCCTCTCTAACGCAACACATTATCCTCTCTAACGCAACACATTATCCTCTCTAATGCAACACATCAACACATTATCCTCTCTAACACAACACATTATCCTCTCTAACGTAACACATTATCCTCTCTAACGCAACACATTATCCTCTCTAACGCAACACATTATCCTCTCTAACGCAACACATTATCAACACATTATCCTCTCTAACGCAACACATTATCAACACATCCTCTCTAACGTAACACATTATCCTCTCTAACGCAACACATTATCAACACATTAACCTCTCTAACGTAACACATCAACACATCCTCTCTAACGCAACACATTATCCTCTCTAATGAAACACATTATCCTCTCTAACGCAACACATTAGCAACATCCTCTCTAATGAAACACATTATCCTCTCTAATGCAACACATTATCCTCTCTAACGCAACACATTATCCTCTCTAACACAACACATTATCCTCTCTAACGAAACACATTATCCTCTCTAATGCAACACATTATCCTCTCTAACGCAACACATTATCCTCTCTAACATCAACACATTATCCTCTCTAACGCAACACATTATCCTCTCTAATGCAACACATTATCCTCTCAAACGCAACACATTATCACAACAACAGCGCTAGCTATGAGGATAACGGGGGTTAGCATCGGTTGCCAGGTTGAGACGCCAGGTTGGGTTGGGAACCCCCTTTAAAATTATAAATGACGTCAAGGTTAATAACGGTAATAATAATAATAATACATCGACGGTATGAACATATTAGCTCATGCGTGGTGCATTGTGGTTATTTGTATAGAATACGGAGCATATTTGGCGGATTGTTTTCTACGTACTTCTTGGTTTTGTTAAAAGTCTTCCTGGCCAGCAGCCAATCACCGCTCCCCGGCGCGTAGAGGAGGCGGGGCTTGTTTCCAGGGCAGCCAATGAGGAGCCAGCACGCCGTCCTCCTGTGACGAGTTACACAACCAGCCGCACAACACAGGAGAGGCCAGAACACCACAGACCTGTCCTCCAGGAGACACCAGGACACCACAGACCTGTCCTCCAGGAGACACCAGGACACACCAGGACACCACAGGCCTGTCCTCCAGGAGACACAGACCTGTCCTCCAGGAGAGACCAGAACACCACAGACCTGTCCTCCAGGAGACACCAGGACACACCAGGACACCACAGGCCTGTCCTCCAGGAGACACCAGAACACCACAGACCTGTCCTCCAGGAGACACCAGAACACCACAGACCTGTCCTCCAGGAGACACCAGGACACACCAGGACACCACAGGCCTGTCCTCCAGGAGACACCAGGACACCACAGACCTGTCCTCCAGGAGACACCAGGACACCACAGACCTGTCCTCCAGGAGACACCAGGACACCACAGACCTGTCCTCCAGGAGACACCAGGACACCACAGACCTGTCCTCCAGGAGACACCAGGACACCACAGACCTGTCCTCCAGGAGACACCAGGACACCACAGACCTGTCCTCCAGGAGACACCAGGACACCACAGACCTGTCCTCCAGGAGACACCAGGACACCACAGACCTGTCCTCCAGGAGACACCAGGACACCACAGACCTGTCCTCCAGGAGACACCAGGACACCACAGACCTGTCCTCCAGGAGACACCAGAACACCACAGACCTGTCCTCCAGGAGAGACCAGAACACCACCGACCTGTCCTCTAGGAGAGACTAAAACATTTAAGGATCTGACCCCCAGGAGAGACTAAAACATCTGACCTCCGGGAGAGAGAGAGAGAGAGCAGCAGACACTCAGAAGGTGTCAGACAATTTGTTGTTTCTTTGCGTTGGGAACACGTGTTTGTGTTTTTCAAGAGACCAGAATGATCCGAACATGACCAGTGACCATGGCTCCTCTAGGGACCAGGATGACCCCGACATGACCAGTGACCATGGCTCCTCCAGGGACCAGGATGACCCCGACATGACCAGTGACCATGGCTCCTCCAGGGACCAGGATGACCCCGACATGACCCGGGACCATGGCTCCTCCAGGGACCAGGATGACCCCGACATGACCCGGGACCATGGCTCCTCCAGGGACCAGGATGACCCCGACATGACCCGGGACCATGGCTCCTCCAGGGACCAGGATGACCCCGACATGACCCGGGACCATGGCTCCTCCAGGGACCAGGATGACCCCGACATGACCCGGGACCATGGCTCCTCCAGGGACCAGGATGACCCCGACATGACCCGGGACCATGGCTCCTCCAGGGACCAGGATGACCCCGACATGACCCGGGACCATGGCTCCTCCAGAGACCAGGATGACCCCGACATGACCCGGGACCATGGCTCCTCCAGAGACCCCAGCGGCAGGATGACCCCGACATGACCCGGGACCATGGCTCCTCCAGTGGTGTCATACATAAGTGGTGTAATACATAAGTGGTCTGATACATAAGTGGTGTCATACATAAGTGGTGTAATACATAAGTGGTGTCATACATAAGTGGTCTGATACATAAGTGGTGTCATACATAAGTGGTGTAATACATAAGTGGTCTAATAAATAAGTGGTGTAATACATAAGTGGTGTCATACATAAGTGGTGTAATACATAAGTGGTCTGATACATAAGTGGTGTAATACATAAGTGGTGTCATACATAAGTGGTGTAATACATAAGTGGTGTAATACATAAGTGGTGTCATACATAAGTGGTGTAATACATAAGTGGTGTCATACATAAGTGGTGTAATACATAAGTGGTGTAATACATAAGTGGTGTCATACATAAGTGGTGTAATACATAAGTGGTGTCATACATAAGTGGTGTAATACATAAGTGGTCTAATACATAAGTGGTGTCATACATAAGTGGTGTAATACATAAGTGGTCTGATACATAAGTGGTGTAATACATAAGTGGTCTAATAAATAAGTGGTGTCATACATAAGTGGTCTAATAAATAAGTGGTGTCATACATAAGTGGTGTAATACATAAGTGGTGTCATACATAAGTGGTGTAATACATAAGTGGTCTAAGTGGTGTATACATAAGTGGTGTCATACATAAGTGGTCTAATACATAAGTGGTTAATACATAAGTGGTCTAATACAGTAAGTGGTGTCATACATAAGTGTGTCATACATAAGTGGTCTAAATACATAAGTGGTCTAATACCATAAGGTAGGTGTCATTACAATATAGTCGTTGTCATACATAAGTGGTGTCATGACATAGTGGTCTAATACATAAGTGGTGTCATACATAAGTGGCTGTCATACATAAAGTGTTGTCGATACATTAAGTGGTGTCATACATACGTGGTCTAATACATAAGTGGGTTCATACATAAGTGGTTAATACATAAAGTGGTCTAATAAATAAGTGGTTGTCATACATAAGTGGTGTATATTACATAAGTGTTCTGAATACAATAAGTGGGGTGTAATACAATAATGGTGTCATTAGCATAATGTGGTGTAATACATAAAGTGGTGTCCATACATAAGTGGTCTGCATAAATAAGTGGTGTAACTACATAAGTGGTGTAATACACTAAGTTGGTGTCATACATAAGTGGTCTAAGTGGTGTCAACATAAGTGGGTGTCATACAGTTAATAAGTGGTGGTCATACATAAGTGGTCTAATACATAAGTGTTGTCATACATAGTGGTGTCATACATAAGTGGTCTAATACATAAGTGGTGTCATACATAAGTGGTGTCATACATAAGTGGTCTAATACATAAGTGGTGTCATACATAAGTGGTCTAATACATAAGTGGTGTCATACATAAGTGGTGTCATACATAAGTGGTCTAATACATAAGTGGTGTCATACATAAGTGGTCTAATACCTAAGTGGTGTCATACATAAGTGGTCTAATACATAAGTGTGTCATACATAAGTGTTGTCATACATAAGTTGGTCTAATACATAAGTGGTCTAATACATAAGTGGTGTCATACATAAGTGTTGTCATACATAAGTGGTGTCATACATAAGTGGTCTAATACATAAGTGGTGTCATACATAAGTGTTGTCATACATAAGTGGTGTCATACATAAGTGGTCTAATACATAAGTGGTGTCATACATAAGTGGTCTAATACATAAGTGGTCTAATAAATAAGTGGTGTAATACATAAGTGGTCTGATACATAAGTGGTGTAATACATAAGTGGTGTCATACATAAGTGGTGTAATACATAAGTGTTCTGATACATAAGTGGTGTAATACATAAGTGGTGTCATACATAAGTGGTGTAATACATAAGTGGTGTAATACATAAGTGGTGTCATACATAAGTGGTGTAATACATAAGTGGTCTGATACATAAGTGGTGTCATACATAAGTGGTGTAATACATAAGTGGTCTGATACATAAGTGGTGTCATACATAAGTGGTGTAATACATAACTCGACAGTGACAGTTGTTTTTATTTGAGCTCAAAAACAGACATTTTGAAGTCATTGGGCACAAAAGGTGAATTCACATGTTTGTTGAATAAATACAAAGTATTTCCCTCATGACCAGAAGCTGTGTGCTTCAACACGCTGAACCCACCAGCAAGATGTGCACTCAACACCACACTCGCTTCTATAAGATACTATACTTTGTGATATATCACAATGATACATTTGTTATTTGCCAAAAAATGTACAACCTGATATTCATTCAATTGATTTGCTTACACACAAGGCCTATAATTGTACAGTAGTGCCTGAAATATACAAGAAAACAACATGTTCCAGCCACTGTGCTTCTGTTGTGTTTCACAATTGGCACGAGATGAAACCAGAATCAAAAGTGCAGTTCTACAACCTGACAGTTGTATGTGCTGATTTACCTTCTCCAAGTAAACTAACCCTAACCCCTACTCACCCTAACCCCTCCAAACACTAACCCTACTAACCCTAACACCTACTCACCCTAACCCCTCCAACACTAACCCTACTACCCTAACACCTACTCACCCTAACCCCTCCTAAACCTAAACTAAACACTACTAACCCTAACCTAACCTGACTGTTACATGTGCTGATTTACTTTCTCAAGTCATCTGTCCAAGTATTACCACATAAAAGACACGATGGTTAGAGTAGATTTGTTGCCAAGGACCGAGTAACTACAGAGTAAGGATGACCATATCCGAGACAGCAGTGTTACACAGCGCCTCACGTTTAGAAACTATCCCGCGTTAAACTTGTTGTATGAAGCTGCATGAGAAAGCCTCCATCATCTCCTAGAGGTTGTAATATCGCTGAGCTCAGCACACCAGAAAGGTCTGGAGAACAGAGGAGCCGCGAGGGTTCCTTTGGTACGGGAACAGTCAGGTAACCCAAGCGGAGCGCGGTTAGCCGGGAGGCCGAGGCATGTTGCTACTGGACCAGCATCACTGCAGGCTGTTGTAGTGCTGGATTGAGCCCAAGGGAGACACTGTAGGAACTGTGGTGTCTGCTATACTTCTGTAGTTGTTCATGGCGGTAAAGCAATGCACATGATTGAATATGCAGTTTTTGTAAAGAATTAATGAATATTTTCTCTTGAACTATTGAGTGGGAGAGGTTGAACACCTTCAACATGTTATCTTACCGTTCTGCATTACAACACATGCCATGAATGAAGTTACTTTTCAATGCATAACTGTTCTTTAAACCATGAAACTCATTCGTCACTATTACACGCACACACAAACACACAAACACACAAACCTCGGTCAACAAGCAGTGAACATAAACACGTGATCTCTCGACACACACATGCTTCTATATAAAGCAGTGTAGTAGACGGATATTCTTATACTTGAGTCTAAACTAGGACTTAGTCTAAGTATTTAGGTACGTTATTAAATGGATCTATTTTAAGCAGGAAAACACTTCCTAACGTGCGCGCATGTGCACACACACACACACTAACAGCAGCTGATTCGCAGGAGGAGGTAAAGCTGTTTCCTCAATAGCTCAAAGTCCAGAGTCCAAGTCCAGGCTTAGACCCCTCAGAACCTGCAAAATTAAAGTCCAGAGTCCAAGTCCAGGCCTAGACCCCTCAGAACCTGCAAAATTAAAGTCCAGAGTCCAAGTCCAGGCCTAGACCCCTCACAGCCTGCAAAATTAAAGTCCAGAGTCCAAGTCCAGGCCTAGACCCCTCAGAACCTGCAAAATTAAAGTCCAGAGTCCAAATCTAGGCCGAGACCCCTCAGAACCTACAAAATTAAAGTCCAGAGTCCAGGCCGAGACCCCTCAGAACTTGCATAATTAAAGTCCAGAGTCAAGTCCAGGCCTAGACCCCTCAGAACTTGCATAATTAAAGTCCAGAGTCCAAGTCTAGACCGAGACCCCTCAGAAGATGTCCGGACACTGAGTCCAGTCCCGCCTCTCCTTGGCCTCCCAGTAGCCCCCTCGGTAGACATAGGTCCTCTCTCTGGTCTCGTTGGTGGTCCTCTTCTCAAACCACTGGGGATGGTAGCCGTCCAGGTCCTGACCTGGGGGGGTCACAGGGTCCACACACCTGATTGGTGCTATAAAAGTACACTAGGCCTACGACCCTACCTGACTGGTGCTATATAAGTACACTAGGCCTACGACCCTACCTGACTGGTGCTATATAAGTACACTAGGCCTACGACCCTACCTGACTGGTGCTATATAAGTACACTAGGCCTACGACCCTACCTGACTGGTGCTATATAAGTACACTAGGCCTACGACCCTACCTGGCTGGTGCTATATAAGTACACTAGGCCTACGACCCTACCTGACTGGTGCTATATAAGTACACTAGGCCTACGACCCTACCTGACTGGTGCTATATAAGTACACTAGGCCTACGACCCTACCTGACTGGTGCTATATAAGTACACTAGGCCTACGACCCTACCTGACTGGTGCTATAAAAGTACACTAGGCCTACGACCCTACCTGACTGGTGCTATATAAGTACACTAGGCCTACGACCCTACCTGACTGGTGCTATATAAGTACACTAGGCCTACGACCCTACCTGACTGGTGCTATATAAGTACACTAGGCCTACGACCCTACCTGACTGGTGCTATATAAGTACACTAGGCCTACGACCCTACCTGACTGGTGCTATAAAAGTACACTAGGCCTACAACCCTACCTGACTGGTCGTCCTCCAGGGCGTCGCTGGCCTCCGCCTCCCGCCTCTTGCGGTCCAGCCTCTGTCTGTCCTCCAGACGTTGCTTCTGGACGTTGGCCTCGTCCCAGAGGCCGGCCTCCATCAGCTGCTGGTCAGGCCGCAGGCGGCTGTCAGTGGGAGCCACGCCGTCCTCCGGCTCGTTCAGAGTCAGTGCCAGCGACGAGAAGAAGTGCATGTTCTCAGCGTTGTCCCTGCAGGAGGCCAGCAAGACATGAGGACACATAGAGACATGAGGACACATAGGGAGACATGAGGACACAAGACATGAGGACACATAGACATGAGGACACACACAGAGACATGGAGACATGAGGACACATAGAGAGACATGAGGACACAGAGACATGAGGAGAACATGGAGGACCACTATAGGGAAGACATGGAGGACACATAGGGAACAAATGGGACAGAGACCATGAGGACATGAGGGACACTAGGGAGACACCGAGGACACAGAGACATGAGGACACATAGGGAGACATGAGGACACAGAGAGACATGAGGAGACATGAGGACACATAGGGAGACATGAGGACACAGAGAGACATGAGGAGACATGAGGACACATAGGGAGACATGAGGACACAGAGACATGAGGACACAGAGAGACATGAGGACACATAGAGACACGAGGACACAGAGACATGAGGACACATAGGGAGACATGAGGACACATAGGGAGACATGAGGACACAGAGAGACATGAGGACACATAGGGAGACATGAGGACACAGAGAGACATGAGGAGACATGAGGACACATAGGGAGACATGAGGACACAGAGAGACATGAGGACACATAGGGAAACATGAGGACACAGAGACATGAGGACACATCGAGATACATGAGACATAGATATACATGAGACGACATGAGGACACATCGAGTGACATAAGGACACAGAGATACATGAGGACACATAGGGAGACATGAGGACACATAGGGAGACATGAGGACACAGAGACATGAGAACACATCGAGATACATGAGACATAGACAGACATGAGACGACATGAGGACACATCGAGAGACATGAGGACACAGAGAGACATGAGGAGACATGAGGACACAGAGAGACACATGAGGAGACAGAGAGACATGAGGAGACATGATGAGTCATGATATATATGTGGACTAACGGCAGAGGGTACTTCTTCCACAGCAGCTTGGCCGGGAGCGTCTGATAGATGGTCTTCTTGCCCTCGGAGCCTCCAGGGCTGCTGTCCACGATCCGGGCACCCTCCATCTTGTCGTCCCAGGTCCCAGACAGGATGTAGTGGGCGGAGCCCTCTAGGTCCTGCACGACCCCGGTGACCTGGCAGCCAGACAGCGACCCCGGGAGGAGGAGGAGGAGGAGGAGCATACAAGACAGTTTTAAGAGTAAACAATGAGGGCTGTCAAACGATTAAAACAATGCATGTAATTAATTACATGCTCTGTAATTATTAATTGCGTTTGCCGTGAGAAGCATTTATAAGTTTGCGGGTGAGGGAGATCTTCAGGTGAAGATAGTTTCAGTTGCCATAATTAACGGACATTTTCCCTCCATGACAACGCCGGTGTTATGATAAGTGGGCGTGTCTTCGGAGCAGTCTTTAAAACATGTTTTGGAGACGTTAGTTTATGAGGTTTCCGTAACTAAAAGTTGGTATCTAACGCTGAATCGTCGCAACATCGGCTTGTAGCGCTGACGGCTACTGAGGCTAATGATGGATACACCAGATAGCCACCAGCACTCTATGAACGTAGTTTACCACTCGGAGGACTGTTGAGAAACATAAATCGGTTATTAACTGCCTCTGCCATAGAGCGTGATAAATCAGCATTGATTTGAAGCATATGAGCAGAAGGGCCAAGCCTCCAGGCAGTCCCAGCTCACAGTCTGGTTAACGTCTGCCATGAGAAACGGAGCCACAACAACATGACGAGCTCATAAAGAACCAGAAAGGTTACTCTGCGTTTGTCAGGACAAGAAACTTTGACTGCACTTCAGATTACCATCAACATGAATGACAAGCTGTCAAGTATATCATTTTTTAAAGAAGTAATAGTTTTTTTGGTTTCCATCATTGAACAACCAATCACAGCCAGCCAGAGAGATTTTTACTCATTGAGTTACCGCCGCTTAGTGTTGTCATACATTTTCCGATACATATCGATTCTGAATATTTAAAACAGTTTCAATACTCTTTTCCCGCAACATCGATACTTTCTGCACTATCGATACCAGCTGACTGTCTAGCTCTGTCTTCTGTCCTACAGCAAGTTATTGTTCCAGAGCAGCGTTGTTCCAGAGCAGCGTTATTCCAGAGCAGCATTGTTCCAGAGCAGCGTTATTCCAGAGCAGCGTTGTTACAGAGCAGCGTTATTCCAGAGCAGCATTGTTACAGAGCAGCGTTATTCCAGAGCAGCGTTGTTACAGAGTAGCATTGTTACAGAGCAGCGTTGTTACAGAGCAGCGCTGTTCCAGAGCAGCGTTATTCCAGAGCAGCGTTGTTACAGAGTAGCATTGTTACAGAGCAGCGTTGTTACAGAGCAGCGCTGTTCCAGAGCAGCGTTATTCCAGAGCAGCGTTGTTACAGAGCAGCGTTGTTACAGAGCAGGGTTGTTCCAGAGCAGCGCTGTTCCAGAGCAGCGTTATTCCAGAGCAGGGTTGTTCCAGAGCAGCGTTGTTCCAGAGCAGCGTTGTTCCAGAGCAGCGTTGTTACAGAGCAGCGTTGTTCCAGAGCAGCGTTATTACAGAGCAGTGCCAACGAGGTGAAAACACAACAAATTTGGCACAACACGTGAAGGAGCGACACGCGGATCTCTATACAGAATGTAGAGCGGTTGGTGACTCCTCCCCTTCAGCATCACTGAAGCATTCAACACAACGGCCAGTAAACTATTAACTTATCTTATCTAGCTAGCTAGCTAACGTTAGCTAGCTAGCTACTGTAGCTAGCTAATACGAACTATGCTAGCTAGCTACCTTTAATTGAATAAGTGCACTACCTCAAGAAGAGTATTGTTTCATTTGCTACTGAAAATGCATAATATTGCAGTTTTTTTTACTTGCACCTTTTAATGTGTGATTAGTCAGTTCTAATGTGTGATTACTCAGTTCTAATGTGTGATTAGTCAGTTTTAATGTGTGATTACTCAGTTTTAATGTGTGATTAGTCAGTTTTAATGTGTGATTAGTCAGTTTTAATGTGTGATTACTCAGTTTTAATGTGTGATTAGTCAGTTCTAATGTGTGATTACTCAGTTTTAATGTGTGATTAGTCAGTTTTAATGTGTGATTACTCAGTTTTAATGTGTGATTAGTCAGTTCTAATGTGTGATTAGTCAGTTTTAATATGTGATTAGTCATTTTTAATGTGTGATTACTCAGTTTTAATGTGTGATTAGTCAGTTTTAATGTGTGATTACTCAGTTTTAATGTGTGATTAGTCAGTTCTAATGTGTGATTAGTCAGTTTTAATGTGTGATTAGTCAGTTTTAATGTGTGATTACTCAGTTTTAATGTGTGATTAGTCAGTTTTAATGTGTGATTACTCAGTTTTAATGTGTGATTAGTCAGTTTTAATGTGTGATTACTCAGTTTTAATGTGTGATTAGTCAGTTTTAATGTGTGATTACTCAGTTTTAATGTGTGATTAGTCAGTTCTAATGTGTGATTAGTCATTTTTAATGTGTGATTACTCAGTTTTAATGTGTGATTAGTCAGTTTTAATGTGTGATTACTCAGTTTTAATGTGTGATTAGTCAGTTTTAATGTGTGATTACTCAGTTTTAATGTGTGATTAGTCAGTTTTAATGTGTGATTACTCAGTTTTAATGTGTGATTAGTCAGTTCTAATGTGTGATTACTCAGTTTTAATGTGTGATTAGCCGGAGGCTTCTGAATAAGTGCACTACCTCAAGAAGAATCATTTGTTACTTGAAAATGCGTAAGATTGGACTGTTTTTTTTTTACTTGCACTTTAGTGCCTTTTGAATGTGTGCTTATTGATTTCACTAATGCAAAAAAAGTTTCAATTTTATTTTAATTATTGTTTGCTGGTCATTCTGCTGTTGTCAAGTTATAGCCCTGTTATCTTTTAATACAAATCTAAACTGTTACGCCCCCTCAATGTTGTCAATTTTTCCTGTGGTATCGAAAATGGTATCGAATATCAATACTTTTCAAGGTATCGTATCGAAGTTAGAAATTCCAGTATTGTGTCAACACTACCGCCGCTGTAAGCCATATTTGTCTGTCTGTATGTCCGTCTGTATGCCTGCCTGTATGCCGTCTACCTGGTGACATACCGTGTACCTGCCGACATACCGTGTACCTGGTGACATACCGTGTACCTGGCGACATACCGTGTACCTGGTGACGTACCGTGTACCTGGTGATGTGAGGACATGGTTGTCCCTGGTAGCCTACCTTGCGGGGCGTGTCTCTGGAGAAGTAGCTGTAAGGAGAGAACTTGAGGTGACAGGAGTCCTTGGTGCTGAGGTTGGTGATCTCCATGTCCCCAGACTAGGAAAGGGAGGAGCCTTCATGAGGAACACCACCACTACTCATACCACCAAGAACACAAGAGTAACATTACGACAGGATATCATGACATGGACCTGGTAATGTACCTGGTAATGTACCTGGTGATGTACCTGGTGGTGTATCTGGTGGTGTACCTGGTGATGTACCTGGTGATGTACCTGGTGGTGTACCTGGTAATGTACCTGGTGATGTACCTGGTGATGTACCTGGTGGTGTACCTGGTGATGTACCTGGTGGTGTACCTGGTGATGTACCTGGTGGTGTACCTGGTGGTGTACCTGGTGATGTACCTGGTGATGTACCTGGTGGTGTACCTGGTGATGTACCTGGTGGTGTACCTGGTGGTGTACCTGGTGGTGTACCTGGTGATGTACCTGGTGGTGTACCTGGTGATGTACCTGGTGGTGTACCTAGTGGTGTATCTGGCGATCTAACGTGTCCTAGATTTCTTGAGCATGACTAGGGATTTCAATATACAGTTATTGCAATAGTTTGTGATGTGTGATCTAATTGTATTTATCAATAAAGAGAACACACCTGATCAATCCACAATTTTCCCACAATGATGTTGTGGACAGTGGAGGTCACCTTGCTCCACACATACTGATGTCCGCTGGCGTGGAACTCCAGGTGGATGCAGCCTAGTGACAGGAAACAGGAACTGAATCATTCTACAGACAGGAAATAAGAAGTGAATCAACCTACAGACTCATGTTTTGGTTTAACATTATATATCTGTGGGTATATATCTTGAGGTTTGACAAGTACTGTATATGTGTTCACATATCTCTCTGTCTGTATCTCCATCCGTCATATTGTTCTATGTTTTCGTTCAGAGTAATGATGACAGGGAATCTCACCCAGTGGCATGACGGAGATGTACTTCCCTCTGAACTTGCTGTCTATTGTAATTTCCTGCCAGAGGGTCCAGCCTCTCTGTGAGGTCACGTGATGCGCGGCTGCAGGAGGGTGATGACTGACCTGAGTGGATGACATGTGAACCAATTACCCAATTAAGAGAACCAATTAACCAATCAAAAAACTCATAGGAGTGGAATGAGCAAAACAGAAACAATAGCTTAGTTAAAACAGGAACTACACCAATGTGACCACCTCTACCAACCACCACCTCCACCACCTCCACCAACCACCACCACCACCTCCACCACCACCTCCACCAACCACCACCAACCCCAACAACCACCACCTCCACCAACCACCACCACCACCTCCACCACCCACCACCAACCCCAACAACCACCACCTCCACCAACCACCACCACCACCACCACCTCCACCACCACCACCACCACCTCCACCAACCACCACCTCCACCACCACCACCTCCACCACCACCTCCACCAACCACCACCAACTCCACCAACCACCACCAACCACCACAAACCCCAACCACCACCTCCACCAACCACCACCTCCACCAACCCCAACCACCACCTCCACCACCTCCACAACCACAACCATCACCTCCACCAACCCCAACCACCACCAACCACCACCACCACCACCTCCACCAACACCACCAACCCCAACCACCACCAACCCCAACCACCACCATCACCTCCACCAACCCCAACCACCACCTCCACCAACCCCAACCACCACCTCCACTGACCCCAACCACCACCACCACCTCCACCAACCCCAACCACCACCACCACCTCCACCAACCACCACCACCACCTCCCACCACCACCACCTCCCACCACCACCACCTCCACCACCCCCATCACCACAACAACAACACAGGCCAGTGTGTGTAGGGTGGTCCATGGTTACGGCCCCACCTGTTCAGAGATGGAGCGATATCCGTACTCGTCCAGGCGGTCCAGCTCGTAGGTCTCACCCAGCAGGGGGTTGAAGGGCTTGGCGGTGCGGTGCACTGTGGTGGAGTACGAGGACACGGAGAAGGCCGCCACCAGACACATCTGCTCCAGGGCGGAGTCGCAGCGGGCTGCCCGGTCCAGCAGCTCGCTGTACTCCAGGTCCTCGGTCAGCCGCTGCAGCATGGACAGGGGCTCGTTGAAGTTCACCTGCAGGCCGAGGACGAGAACCACGTCAGGTCACGGACACAACCAGCAGCTGATCCAGTGAGATGTTTTAACTGAGGTGATCCAGTGACATGATTTAACTGAGGTGATCCAGTGACATGTTTTAACTGAGGTGATCCAGTGACATGATTTAACTGAGGTGATCCAGTGAGATGTTTTAACTGAGGTGATCCAGTGAGATGTTTTAACTGAGGTGATCCAGTGACATGTTTTAACTGAGGTGATCCAGTGACATGTTTTAACTGAGGTGATCCAGTGAGATGTTTTAACTGAGGTGATCCAGTGACATGATTTAACTGAGGTGATCCAGTGAGATGTTGATCCAGTGAGATGTTTTAACTGAGGTGATCCAGTGACATGTTTTAACTGAGGTGATCCAGTGACATGTTTTAACTGAGGTGATCCAGTGAGATGTTTTAACTGAGGTGATCCAGTGAGATGTTTTAACTGAGGTGATCCAGTGAGATGTTTTAACTGGAGGTGACCAGTGCGTTTTAACTGCAGCGTTGTTCCAGAGCAGCGTTGTTCCAGAGCAGCGTTGTTACAGAGCAGCGTTGTTCCAGAGCAGCGTTGTTCCAGGGCAGCGTTGTTGTTCCAGAGCAGCATTGTTACAGAGCACCGTTGTTCCAGAGCAGCGTGTGATAATGTGTGATTACTCAGTTTTAATGTGTGATTACTCAGTTTTAATGTGTGATTAGTCAGTTCTCATGTGTGATTACTCAGTTTTAATGTGTGATTAGTCAGTTTTAATGTGTGATTAGTCAGTTTTACTCATGTTTTAATGTGTGATTACATAATGTGTGATTAGTCAGTTTTAATGA
>PIJE02000020.1:1143608-1191093 GCA_002895965.2 Coryphaenoides rupestris
ATGTGTGTCATCCCTCGTGTTGCAAAACAGCTCTATTCTTATCTTCAGGTACCACAGTGATATATTGCTGCCTCGTCCTTCAACAAATGTACTCTTTGTAAGTCGCTTTGGATAAAAGCGTCTGCCAAATGCCCTCAATGTAAATTACCTGTAGTAAGATAATCATTACCTGTAGTGTGAGAAGTCATTACCTGTAGTAAGAGAGTCATTACCTGTAGTGTGAGAAGTCATTACCTGTAGTAAGAGAGTCATTACCTGTAGTGTGAGAAGTCATTACCTGTAGTAAGAGTCATTACCTGTAGTAAGAGTCATTACCTGTAGTCAGAGAAGTCATTACCTGTAGTAAGAGTCATTACCTGCAGTAAGAGAAGTCATTACCTGTCGTATTACCTTGTAGAATGAGAAATCATTACCTGTAGTAAGAGAGTCATTACCTGTAGTAAGATAATCATTACCTGTAATAAGAGATTCATTACCTGTAATAAGAGATTAATTACCTGTAGTGTGAGAAGTCATTACCTGTAGTAAGAGAGTCATTACCTGTAGTGTGAGAAGTCATTACCAGTAGTAAGAGAGTCATTGCCTGTAGTAAGAGAGTCATTGCCTGTAGTAAGAGAGTAATTACCTGTAGTAAGAGAAGTCATTGCCGGTAGTAAGAGAGTCATTACCTGTAGTAAGAGAAGTCATTACCTGTAGTAAGAGAAGTCATTACCTGTCATATGGGAAGTCATTACCTGTAGTAAGAGAGTCATTACCTGTAGTAAG
Organism: Coryphaenoides rupestris; assembly: GCA_002895965.2. Lineage (NCBI taxonomy): Eukaryota > Metazoa > Chordata > Actinopteri > Gadiformes > Macrouridae > Coryphaenoides > Coryphaenoides rupestris. Next base: position 1,144,374 of record PIJE02000020.1, read on the forward strand.
ATAGTCATTACCTGTAGTAAGATAGTGATTACCTGTAGTAAGAGAAGTCATTACCTGTAGTAAGAGAGTCATTACCTGTAGTAAGATAGTCATTACCTGTAGTAAGAGAGTCATTACCTGTAGTAAGATAGTGATTACCTGTAGTAAGAGAGTCATTACCTGTAGTCAGATAAGTCATTACCTGTAGTAAGAGAGTCATTACCTGTAGTTACAGAAGTCATTACCTGTAGTAAGAGAAGTCATTACCTGTAGTAAGAGAAGTAATTGCCTGTAGTAAGAGAGTCATTACCTGTAGTAAGAGAACTCATTACCTGTAGTAAGAGAGTCATTACCTGTAGTAAGAGAAGTCATTACCTGTAGTAAGAGAGGAGGCCGTTGCTCAGGACGAACCATCTCCTCTGGTAGCCCTTCAGATAGTTGGTCCATTTGAAGAGCCACCCGCGGTGCGCGTTGGGCCCCGGGACCCCCGGCAGCCCCAAGACCCCCGGGACCCCCGGCAGACCCAAGACACCCGGGACCCCCGGCAGCCCCAAGACCCCCGGGACCCCCGGCAGCCCCAAGACCCCCGGCAGCCCCCGGGAGGGTCGGGGAGGGCAGACTCTTCATCAGCTCGTTCATTCGCTCCTCTGCGTCGTCTCCTCTCCGGCGGCTGTGGTCAGCTGTAGCTAGCTGTGGCTAACTGTGGTCAGCTGTGGCTAGCTGTAGCTAGCTGTGGCTAACTGTGGTCAGCTGTGGCTAATTGTGGCTAACTGTGGCAAGCTGTGGCTAGCTGAGGCCAGCTGTGGTCAGCTGTGGCTAATTGTGGCTAGCTGTGGCTAACTGTGGTCAGCTGTGGCCAGCTGTGGCTAACTGTGGTCAGCTGTGGCTAGCTGTGGTCAGCTGTGGCTAAATGTGGTCAGCTGTGGCCAGCTGTGGCTAGCTGTGGTCAGCTGTGGCTAGCTGTGGCTAACTGGTCAGCTGCGGCTAGCTGTGGCTAACTGTGGTCAGCTGTGGCTAACTGTGGCTAACTGCTCAGGGATGCTCGGTGCCGTTAGAGGGATTTCCGTTTCCGTTAAATGTTTCGGATATTGTTTTGTCAAATGATTCTCCATATTCATTGTCCTTGTTGTTTTGTTGTTGTTGTTGTTACTCTTCTCGCTCAGGGGACTGAGAGACTTAAACAGGAAGTCAAAGACCGGAAGCTGCGTGCAGTGGACCGGGTCATATTTATATATAATATACATTCATATATATGTATAATATACAACCACCACTCCAGGAGAGCTTCGAACCTTAAAGACAAAAGTAACAGTAAATATAGTGAATAAGAAAAAGTTATAAAAGCGACGCCACGCCTACATCCCTGAACAGCACTAAACACTGATAAATAAATAAATAAATACATAATACACTCATTAACGATCAGGGATTAATCTAACCTACTCAATGACACTGTTAGGGGATGAGGGGGGAAGACCCAGGCGCACAGCAATGGAGGACACGTAGGTTCAGGTTCGAGCCCTGAAGGGCGGTTTAATAAAGAAACACAAAGTGGTTGCTACAAAAATATGCCACAAAGTAATGTCAGGGTGGTCGCAGGAGCTGGAGAGGGTTGTAGGTGGAGCAGGGTGAGGCCTCTGCGGGGTGAGGCCTCTGAGGGGTGAGGGCCTCTGCGGGGTGAGGCCTCTGCGGGGTGAGGGCCTCTGCGGGGTGAGGCCTCTGCGGGGTGAGGGCCTCTGCGGGGTGAGGGCCTCTGCGGGGTGAGGGCTTCTGCGGGGTGAGGGCTCCGCAGGGTGAGGGCTCCGCAGGGTGAGGGCTCTGCAGGGTGAGGGCTCTGCAGGTTGGCACGGCTCAGCAGCGGAGGTCTGGGATGCTGGGGCGCCGAGGAGGAGAAGGAGGGGAAGTGATAGTGATCACAGGGAAGGGAACTGCACAAAACAGGGTTGGCACAATAACTGCAAGAAGTTAAATTGGCGAGAGAAAAGGGCTCTGGAGAGGAGGTCCCGGATGCTGGAGAGACGAGGAGAAGGAGGGCGAGCAAAGGGAAAAACCAGGGTTGGCACAAAGGTAGGGTAACGGCAAAACGTTACTCCTCGTAGGTTATGGGAAGAACTGGAGACTGGTGGAGTGGTGACCAGGTTCTTGTAGGGGTGGAAGGTGAAGATCTGGAGACTAGTGGAGCGGAGACCAGACTTGAAGTTGGTTATGCAAAGTAGAATATTAATATAGAACTGTTAGAATAACTAATACAATACAACCATATATGAAACTTTGAGATTGGCAGGGCTGCTCTCCGAGGTGCTGAAAAGGTTTAAATTCACCTTTAAATCACCACACTTTGCTTTTCTTCTCCTTCTCCTTCTTCTTCTTCTTCTTCTTATTATTATTATTTGATCATGCATAATTCATAAAATAAATGAAACCCATGTTATCATTTTGCAGTAATGCTTTATTTGCTGGCGTATCTCTCAAATGTACACATTAAAGTGGTTAAAATATGATCATTCTCATACGGAAACGTGGACTTAAATACATATAACGAACACAAAGAGGGGAATCTGGTTTCTTCAAGAGCGTGAGCCTTGTCCTGCTCCTTAGGGGCTTGTAAATATGGTATATTATAATTCATCCTATAAATAAGTCAACAGTAAACAGTTACAAGTCTTTTCATTTGGCATCATCACAGTCAGTGAAGACTTTTTGTACAATCATCTCGGCATTACTTAAAAAGTGCTCTATGACAATATGCCTCACAAAATGTTCTGCTGTAATAAATTGACATAACTGGGAGTTGACGTTTCCCTCCAGCTGCTCAGGGTTAGAACAAGACACATATCATGATTTAGACCAATCAGAACAAGACACATGTCATGATTTAGACCAGGGGTCCCCAAACTTTTTCCTGTGAGGGCCACATAACTTTTCCCTTCTCTGATGGGGGCTGTACACAGGGGGGGGGGGGGGGGGGGGGGCGTGCTAGACGCTGTGATCCTCATCTACCAATGCCTGGCCGGGGGGGAGGGGGGGGGGGGGAGGTGCTTGAACGCTGTGATCCTCATCTGCCAATGGCCTGGCCGGGGGGGGGTGCGCTGAACGCTGCGATCCTCATCTACCAATGGCCTGGCCGGGGGGGGTGCTGAACGCTGCGATCCTCATCTACCAATGGCCCGGCCCGCACTTTCAACACCCGTCGCGCGTCCACTACTACTACTGAATGGTGCGTATACGGGGGAATTTAGAAGTGGGTATACGCAATGCTGACTGAAAAATAAGTGGGTATACGCCGTATACCCGCATATACCCTGGACTACACCACTGCTCTAGGATTCGCGTGGCCAGACTGAAAAAAAAAATCATAATGCGTCTCTGGTATTGTTCAGGGGGCCGGGCCAAATGTGGAGGCGGGCCGTATCAGGCCCGCGGGCCTTAGTTTGGGGACCACTGATTTAGACCAATCAGAACAAGACATGTCATGATTTAGACCAATCAGAACAAGACACATGTCATGATTTAGACCAATCACAACAATGCACATGTCATGATTTAGACCAATCACAACAACCCACATGTCATGATTTAGACCAATCACAACAATGCACACGTCATGATTTAGACCAATCAGAACAATGCACATGTCATGATTTAGACCAATCAGAACAACCCACATGTCATGATTTAGACCAATCAGAACAAACCACATGTCATGACTTAGACCAATCAGAACAACCCACATGTCATGATTTAGACCAATAAGAACAATGCACATGTCATGGTTTAGACCAATCACAACAACCCACATGTCATGATTTAGACCAATCAGAACAATGCACATGTCATGATTTAGACCAATCGGAACAACCCAACAGATCTCGTCATGATTTAGACTAATCAGAACAATGCACATGTCATGATTTAGACCAATCGGAACAACCCAACAGATCTCGTCATGATTTAGACCAATCAGTTTGGCACTAAAATGTGATCTTCTGTGCATTTTGTTCCGACATAATTGTTTTTCACTTCACATTGCAATGGATTATTATTTACCTTAACAACATAAATACTACAAACAGCACGGTGACAGTAAAATGTTTAAACTTGCAAAATAGCCTGAAAATCATGTCTCTAGGAACATCCTATAAATAAATAAAACCAATGTAGCAAAAGCTGGAGAGTTTTGCCCCTGTGCAGGGTTAACGTCCTTAATGTCCTGAATGTAGGGCAGGTCGTACAGCCGTGATGTCATCGGGTTGTCATGGTAATAAAAAGCTGCTGCGACCACGGTTGTCATAGTAACTGTTGTCATGATCACAGTGGAAAGTTCCAACGCTCTGCATGGTTCCTTGATTCCTTGGTTCCTCTGTTCCTTGGTTCCTCGGTTCCACGGTTCCTCAGTTCCTTGGTTCCTGCCAGGTCCTTGGTTCCTCTGTTCCTCGGTTCCTTGGTTCCTCAGGTCCTCGGTTCCTTGGTTCCTTGGTTCCTCAGTTCCTTGGTTCCTCGGTTCCTATCTAACAGATGATCCCGGCATCTTGGTCGAAGACGGAGGGCAGGAGGGAGAAGTCGAACGGGACAAACTTGACGCCGGTTCCCCGGTAAAACTTGTTCTGAAACTCAACCCTGGCAATTAAAAGTCCTCATAAGATTAATTCTGAAACCTTTGAAATACATTTGAGAATGGGTTTTATTTAAAATTTCTTATTTAAAGGGCTCCTATCAGCGGGTATGAGTGTGTTTAGCCGTGACAAGCCGTCGCAAAATTGTGTCTAAAATTGTCATTGTGACGAAGAGGGAGAGAGAGAGACAGACAGAGAGAGGGAGAGAGAGAGACACCCACCAGTGCAGGCGCAAGGCGTGCAGGAAGGCCGAGAGACCCTCCATCACCAGCAGGATGGAGACGGTGAGCGTAGCGAAGAGAGCGAACACGGGAACCAGCGCTGCCACGCCCAGCCTGGAGCTGGAGCTCAGACCCAGACGCATCACCATGCCCCACAGAACCTCAGACAGCTCTGGGTTAGACAGTACAGAGACAGGTCATTAAGGAGCAGGTAGGGGTTAGACAGTACAGAGACAGGTCATTAAGGAGCAGGTAGGGGTTAGACAGTACAGAGACAGGTCATTAAGGAGCAGGTAGGGGTTAGACAGTACAGAGACAGCTTACGGGCGTGTGCCAGGCTGAGGGCCCAGAGCCGCAGGTAGGAGGCGCTGTTGGAGATGCAGCCCAGGCAGAACTCGATGGTGTGGATGGACTGGTGCAGCAGGAGGTCGGCCAGGTCAAACTGGGCGGCGGGCACCTCCCTGGCGCGCGCCTCCTCCTCCCCCTCCTCCCCCTCCTCTCCATCACCATAGCGCACCGAGGCCTCCTCCTCGCTGACCCGCCTCACCCGCTCGTAGCCCTGGGGGGAGGATCCATGTCAGCAGCGATCACAAGAAGCCTTGACCAATCAGAGCCGAGAGGCGGAGCAGAGAAGAGCCCCACCCTGCGTCTCCTCAGGCCCCTCCCACCGCGGTGCAGCCAGTAGAAGAAGAGTGGTTTCCCTAGCAACAGCACGGGAACCGACAGCGCCGCCACAGCAACCAGGAAGAGCTGTAGGCCTTTCTACACACAAACACACACACACACACACACAGGTGTTCTCAGGTGTTCTCAGGTGTTCTCAGTTGTTCTCAGGTGAGTCTGAGGCTCACCTGTCCCGGGTAGAGCGGCCCCACATCGGTGTCCTGCATGAGGAACATGTTGATGAAGTGGATGAGGATGCTGGGAGCTGTGCGGGAGTGGGCGGGGCCAAACGCCAGCCACTTGTAGAGGATGAGCAGCACCAGGTAACCGAAGAGGCACAGTAGAAAGAGCAGCTCCGGCAGAAACACCAGGAGCACGTTGTAGCGCTGTCGGAAGTGTCTGGAGAAGACACCGCGACGCTCAGTACCACGTCCAGGAGGGCTGTTGTCCACGGTCAGGTTGTTGTTATGTACAGTCAGGTTGTTATGTACAGTCAGGTGGTTGTTCTGTACAGTCAGGTTGTTATGTACAGTCAGGTGGTTGTTATGTACAGTCAGGTGGTTGTTATGTACAGTCAGGTGGTTATGTACAGTCAGGTGGTTGTTATGTACAGTCAGGTGGTTGTTATGTACAGTCAGGTTGTTATGTACAGTCAGGTGGTTGTTATGTACAGTCAGGTGGTTATGTACAGTCAGGTGGTTGTTATGTACAGTCAGGTGGTTATGTACAGTCAGGTGGTTGTTATGTACAGTCAGGTGGTTGTTATGTACAGTCAGGTTGTTATGTACAGTCAGGTGGTTGTTATGTACAGTCAGGTTGTTATGTACAGTCAGGTGGTTGTTATGTACAGTCAGGTGGTTATGTACAGTCAGGTGGTTGTTATGTACAGTCAGGTGGTTGTTATGTACAGTCAGGTTGTTATGTACAGTCAGGTGGTTGTTATGTACAGTCAGGTTGTTATGTACAGTCAGGTGGTTATGTACAGTCAGGTTGTTATGTACAGTCAGGTGGTTGTTATGTACAGTCAGGTGGTTGTTATGTACAGTCAGGTTGTTATGTACAGTCAGGTGGTTGTTATGTACAGTCAGGTGGTTGTTATGTACAGTCAGGTGGTTATGTACAGTCAGGTGGTTGTTATGTACAGTCAGGTTGTTATGTACAGTCAGGTTGTTATGTACAGTCAGGTGGTTGTTATGTACAGTCAGGTGGTTGTTATGTACAGTCAGGTGGTTATGTACAGTCAGGTGGTTGTTATGTACAGTCAGGTGGTTGTTATGTACAGTCAGGTGGTTGTTATGTACAGTCAGGTTGTTATGTACAGTCAGGTGGTTGTTATGTACAGTCAGGTGGTTATGTACAGTCAGGTGGTTGTTATGTACAGTCAGGTGGTTGTTATGTACAGTCAGGTTGTTATGTACAGTCAGGTGGTTGTTATGTACAGTCAGGTGGTTATGTACAGTCAGGTGGTTGTTATGTACAGTCAGGTGGTTGTTATGTACAGTCAGGTGGTTGTTATGTACAGTCAGGTTGTTATGTACAGTCAGGTGGTTGTTATGTACAGTCAGGTGGTTGTTATGTACAGTCAGGTGGTTGTTATGTACAGTCAGGTTGTTATGTACAGTCAGGTTGTTATGCATTAATTAGGAAACGAGCTGCTAAATGACTACATAGTAAATAGAATGTTATAATGTTACAATGTGTGTGGAGTCATCAACACCAGAACCACAATAATATAACTAATAACTAGTGTTAAATAACTCTGGAATATAACTACTAACCTAACTAGACCTAACTAAATAACGTGTTAATAGAAGGAAGGCTGAGACTCACAAGTGGTTGAAGACACTTAGCACCACTCCAAAAGTCATGTGGATGACCCCGATGATGATGGACATCTTCATCTTGTAGGAGTTCAGGAAGGACAGACGATTCACTGCTAGGTTCCATATCTAATATTGTGAAGAAATATACATCAACACATATGAATATATATCAAAGAGTTTGTAAGAGTCCAGGTGTTGGACGGGAGGTGAGGTCTCACGGGGTCGATGCCCAGGGGGTAGGGTCCGTTGAACACGCCACTGACGTTGGGGTCAAGGGTCAGCAAGCGGTTGGTGTGCAGGGTCTCGTTCCTGAAACATGGCGAGAGACGTTCAGAGACAGCGCGCCACCAACCTGCTAGTCTCCGTCCTGTGGCTGTCACTCACGTCCACTGGTGGTTGGAGAACATGGCCTTGATGCTCCAGGTCGAGCCGAAGATGTTGAGCGACTTGGAGAAGCAGTCGTTGTAGACGAGGCCGGTGTAGACGGAGAACAGCCCCATCAGCAGCAGAATGTAGCGGCCAGCCACCAGCGTCCTCCAGATCTGCCATGGAGTTATGCTTAGGGTTAAATATGGACCAATCACAGCGAGGGGAACACGAGGGTAAACCAGATGCTGAGTTCCTACTTCATTCCTGGAGCTCTTCTTCTTCTGATGCCTCTCGGTCAGAACCATCCACAGGGCGAACAGGGTCATGAGCAGCCCGTGGCCCAGGTCCCCAAACATCACGGCAAACAGGAAGGGGAACGTGATGATGGTGTAGGGAGCTGCCAATCAGAGGCAGGCGTGAGAGATACTGTCCTCTGCTTGGTGAACTCATGTACAGGTGGATCATATGTAAGAAGCATGGTACATGCAACAACATCCACAGGTGAACGATTACGCAGAAATATAATAAATATAATATTTAATAGTATGTGCATCGCCTTGGACCAACACACTGGGATGAGACTCAGCAGTGACACCATAGTGTGGAGATAGAGAGCTCATACTATAGTATCATATAGTCTCATATATATATATAGAATACAGGTACCCCTGTATATTACAAAGCTGTGAATCTTCACTGGCCGTGCAGTCGTGTCTGCAGTAAACATTACATTGTAAACACAAATAAATATAGGCCTAGCCTGCTCGTCTCTTCTCCTCCTTTCCTTTCCTCCTCCTCCACTTTCTCTCCTCTCCTCTCAAACATGACTCTTGGAGTCTAAGTCTGAACACAGCAGACAACAGTGTATACTAGAAATAATAGAAATACAATACAAAATGCTAACAAATGTCTGAAGTAAACATTACATTGATAAAAAAATACATAGTATAGGCCTCATCTCCTTCTCTCCTCATCTCCTCTCCTCCCTTCCTCTCTCCTCCTCTCCTCTCCTCTCCTCTCCCCTCCTCCTTCTCTCCTATCCCCTCCTCCTCCTCTCCTCCCTTCCTCTCTCCTCCTCTCCTCATGACAGCTGCATGTTAACAGGTAATAATACAGGTAATGACAGCTGCATGTTAACAGGTAATAATACAGGTAATGACAGGGGGATGACAGCTGCATGTTAATACAGGTAATGATGTGTTTACCTGGGCTGGCCTCTCGGTAGTCCCCCACCCCGTACGCCTCCACGATGCTCTGGAAGCCGCAGGTGAACGTGTTGGTGCGCAGCATGGTGGGGGGCGTGTCGTTACTCGGGATGCGGTTGACAAACGACGGCACCGTGGCTTCACCTCTCCTCTGGAAACACACAGCCATTGATTTCAATAAAGTATGCAGCAGCAATTTCCCCTGATGTGGTGAAAGGGTGCGAGTGAGCGATTGAAGAATTTCCACTCACTGAGCCTTCCTCTAGCGCCCCCCGCAGGCTGGCCAGGTCGCTGACAGGACACCACACCTCAGCGATAAGACACTTGTTGGTGACATCGAAGCTGCACAGGTTGAGGATGTGGTAGATGGCCTTCATCTTCTTCACCTGCACCACCCAGGAGAAGGCAGACTCAGAGGCCTTCTGCAGAACCTGCTTCAAGTAGTCCTCGGTCCGATGCAGCACCTGGAGAGACCGTGCCTTATTATGCACCAATACTAACTACTATTACATAGTAACTACTGTGGTTAATACTGTGGTTTATTATGAATCTATAGTATTCACTATCACATGGTAATTGGTATGTAAATATTGTGGTTCACTGTGAATAGGAACATTGATTTGATCACTACATGCATGTCCTTCAGGACAGGGAGGGTTAAGGCTGCTACATACTCCGCGAGAAGCGAGAACTTTGTTCTGCGAGAACAAAGTTCATACTCGGCGAGAACTCAAGTGCAGAACTCAAAGGCCCCACCCACAGCAGCACACTTCCGAGCCAGGCAGCAAGCGCATTAACCACGGCCACTTCAAATTGACCAATCACGCAATAGTTCTCGGACACGACGCAAGAACAAAGTTCGGCCCGGCTGATGTGTCAAGAACAAGCTGCGAGAACTCCTGACCTAGGGCTGCGAGAACAAAATGACGTCATTTTGTGGGCGGGGCCCTAGGTGCGAGAACAAAGTTCTCGCTTCTTGTGGAGTATTGATCAGCCTTTAGGCTCAGGGATACAGAAATATGTTGGGGATTGAACCCAGAACAGTAGACCATCCAACCCCCATCAGAAGCCCTCTACTGCAACATGCTGTGAGTGTTGTGGTGGCTCTGGGCTTGTGGAAGCCCTACGTTGTTGAGATCTTGGATCCTTGTCCGCAGACTGTCCATCACGTCAGCTCTCTCCTCGTCACTCTCCGGGTGGGGGTACAGGTAACAGTGGTAGCTAAGAGACGAGGAGAGCTGGTGACATGTCTCTTAATGCAATACATCATGGCCGACATGCAACACGTCAAAGAACTCACCAGTCACAGATCTTCTGAACCTTCTGTCCAATCTGGTCGCCCCAGAATGAAATCAGAAACACAACACTTTTGTTGAGCTCACCCTAAAACAGAGAAAGTAAGGTGATGTAATACCGAACAAACTTCTCTCTCCTCCCGTCTAGGATGGTGTCCATCATGGGACCAAAGTAGATCCGTCAGCCAGCGTGAGACACTAACTGTGGTAGGAGGGAGTGGAGGCGATCCGACATGTTCTACAGTCAGATTATGAATCACTGTTTGAAGATGTTTGGCTAAATTGTACTTTCAACCCAGACAGCTACGTTAACATAACGTTTACCCCTGTGTCCATGTATGTTAGCTAGCGGTGGAACAGCATGGGTAACAGTAATGTTTAGCTAGCGGTAGAACAGCGCAGGTAACAGTAATGTTTAGCTAGCGGTAGAACAGCGTGGGTAACAGTAATGTTTAGCTAGCGGTAGAACAGCGCAGGTAACAGTAATGTTTAGCTAGCGGTAGAACAGCGCGGCTAACAGTAATGTTTAGCTAGCGGTAGAACAGCGCGGGTAACAGTAATGTTTAGCTAGCGGTAGAACAGCGCGGGTAATGAACCAAGTATATTCACTATCACATGGTAATTGGTATGTAAATATTGTGGTTCACTGTGAATAGGAACATTGATTTGATCACTACATGCATGTCCTTCAGGACAGGGAGGGTTAAGGCTGCTACATACTCCGCGAGAAGCGAGAACTTTGTTCTGCGAGAACAAAGTTCATACTCGGCGAGAACTCAAGTGCAGAACTCAAAGGCCCCACCCACAGCAGCACACTTCCGAGCCAGGCAGCAAGCGCATTAACCACGGCCACTTCAAATTGACCAATCACGCAATAGTTCTCGGACACGACGCAAGAACAAAGTTCGGCCCGGCTGATGTGTCAAGAACAAGCTGCGAGAACTCCTGACCTAGGGCTGCGAGAACAAAATGACGTCATTTTGTGGGCGGGGCCCTAGGTGCGAGAACAAAGTTCTCGCTTCTTGTGGAGTATTGATCAGCCTTTAGGCTCAGGGATACAGAAATATGTTGGGGATTGAACCCAGAACAGTAGACCATCCAACCCCCATCAGAAGCCCTCTACTGCAACATGCTGTGAGTGTTGTGGTGGCTCTGGGCTTGTGGAAGCCCTACGTTGTTGAGATCTTGGATCCTTGTCCGCAGACTGTCCATCACGTCAGCTCTCTCCTCGTCACTCTCCGGGTGGGGGTACAGGTAACAGTGGTAGCTAAGAGACGAGGAGAGCTGGTGACATGTCTCTTAATGCAATACATCATGGCCGACATGCAACACGTCAAAGAACTCACCAGTCACAGATCTTCTGAACCTTCTGTCCAATCTGGTCGCCCCAGAATGAAATCAGAAACACAACACTTTTGTTGAGCTCACCCTAAAACAGAGAAAGTAAGGTGATGTAATACCGAACAAACTTCTCTCTCCTCCCGTCTAGGATGGTGTCCATCATGGGACCAAAGTAGATCCGTCAGCCAGCGTGAGACACTAACTGTGGTAGGAGGGAGTGGAGGCGATCCGACATGTTCTACAGTCAGATTATGAATCACTGTTTGAAGATGTTTGGCTAAATTGTACTTTCAACCCAGACAGCTACGTTAACATAACGTTTACCCCTGTGTCCATGTATGTTAGCTAGCGGTGGAACAGCGTGGGTAACAGTAATGTTTAGCTAGCGGTAGAACAGCGCGGGTAACAGCAGCAGCATCAGTGTGTTGAACTCACAGTGTCCAGGTCAACCAGAGTCTCGTCCACCTCTGCGTAGCTCAGGATGGTGTAGCCTTTACAAACCCTCCACAACATCCGCTCAAACGGCTCCACCTTCCCTCTCTGGATCAGACCTGATACAAACCTACAACCCATTAAACACACAACCCCACCCGGTGAGGTGAAGCGCTTGTGTCATATGAGAGATGTATAAATACTAATAAATAATAACCAAATACACAGTCCCGATCTCAGAGAATACTCCAGTACTTCTCGTCGGCTATTTCTTAAAAGTTTCCACTCTTTTACACAAAGTCAGTTACAGTACACACCAGAGCTCCTGGGCAGGTAGACACCACTAGACACACAGGACTCATACCGTCTCCTGGGCAGGTAGACACCACTAGACACACAGGACTCATACCGTCTCCTGGGCAGGTAGACACCACTAGACACACAGGACTCATACCGTCTCCTGGGCAGGTAGACACCACTAGACACACAGGACTCATACCGTCTCCTGGGCAGGTAGACACCACTAGACACACAGGACTCATACCGTCTCCTGGGCAGGTAGACACCACTAGACACACAGGACTCATACGGGCTCCTGGACAGGCATGTCTAGGTTGTATAGGTTCCTGGATCTTACCCCAGCTTGGCCCCCAGTCTCTGCATGCCAGTGCAGCCGCTGGCTGCTGAGTCCGTCTCCAGCGTGGGGAACTCTTCATACTGGGGGCCCAGGGCCTCATGCTGAAGGAAAAACACAAGTTATTTATAGGAAATTAAAAAAAAATTATATTATTATAACAATAATATTATATATATAATATTATAACAATATGTTGCATAGCACTAAACATTTGGTAACATTTGTGAAGTTAAAAAAGGCAATGGGATAGAATGATTTGTATGTGAACTACTTTTCATTTATGGAAAATTGAGAAAAACAAAACAAGGAAATAGGAATTGTTATGCAAATGACTTTGGTTATGCAACAGCGATCTGGGAGAAGGCAGGAAGTTCAAGAAAATGATCTTCAGGAAGTATTCTTGCTAAGGGATGTTTTAGTCAGTAAATCTGATTGTAATCACACATATAATTCATAGGACTTATTATAGAATAATCATTTAGAAAAACCAAGTTACTACCTCTCTCTACTTCTTTGGTTTTAATACAAAAACAAAAGATATTAGAAGCCACCTGGTGGACCAGAGGTGCAGCAGCAACACTCACTCTGGAGCGGCTGTGCATGAAGGTTCGCGTGATCTTCAGCATGTGAGTGTACTCCGTCAGCTCCAGCCGGTTCCTCTGCAACTTCTCCTTGTTCCTTGCCACCTCACTGAGCTCCACCTCCAACCTCTGGAGCTGCTCCTATAAGTGACGTCATAGAGACAACCACAGGTGACTTCATAGAGACCACCACAGGTGACCTCATAGAGACCACTACAGGTGACCTCATAGAGACCACTACAGGTGACCTCATAGTGGTTGTGTATACAGTATACTACAGTAGTATGCTGTATACTACAGTAGTATACAACATATTACAGTAGTATACTGGGCAGCAGCATGAGCCTACCATGATCTCCACCACGTGTCGAGGAGGGGGAGCAGACGGACCCTCCTCCTCTTCTGGAACAGCGATATCAGCTTTTCGAATCTCCCTCAGCAGGTATCCTATCCAATGGAAAGATTAGATTACACATGTTTATTATGATAACAAATGAAATTAAAATTACAGCATGCATGCAAATAACCTCAATGTGTTCTCATACTAAACATACTATTCATATATTATAACTGGGTTTTATAATCTCTAAATAAACCATTATGTTTGATACCGGTCTTATCTTACCCAGAATTCTCTCCATCTCCTCACACCTTTTAATTTCACTGACATAGCGGCGCTGGAAGGGGCTGACACTGGGGTTAAGCTGAAACAATATGATGGCATATATTAGTCATATCAGACATGCATACATCAGTCATATCATACATGCATATATCAGATATATCAGATATATTAGCCAGGGGGTGACAACAAACCACAGTAACAATTAACACATGTGAGTTAATATTGTCTTAATATTGTATAGGTCTATGCCCAAATATCTCCAATTGGAGTATGAACTTTTGCATGTCTAATGAGGCTGGAGATTCATTAGTCTGTAGGATCTACTCCAGGTGTCTCTGTCCTACTCCAGGTTCTATAGTATTCACTATCACATGGTAATTGGTATGTAAATATTGTGGTTCACTGTGAATAGGAACATTGATTTGATCACTACATGCATGTCCTTCAGGACAGGGAGGGTTAAGGCTGCTACATACTCCGCGAGAAGCGAGAACTTTGTTCTGCGAGACATTTCATACTCCGCGAGAACTCAATCGCAGAACTCAAAGGCCTCGCCCACAGCAGCAAACTTCCGCGCCGGCGGAAAGCGCATTAACCACGCCCACTTCAAATTGACCAAGCACACAATAGTTCTCGGACACGACGCGAGAACAAAGTTCGGCCCGGCTGATGTGTCGAGAACAAGCTGAGAGAACTCCTGACCTAGGGCTGCGAGAACAAAATGATGTCATTTTGTGGGCGGGGCCCGAGGTGTGAGAACAAAGTTCTCGCTTCTCGCGGAGTATGGATCAGCCTTTAGGCTCAGGGATACAGAAATATGTTGGGGATTGAACCCAGAACAGTAGACCATCCAACCCCCATCAGAAGCCCTCTACTGCAACATGCTGTGAGTGTTGTGGTGGCTCTGGGCTTGTGGAAGCCCTACGTTGTTGAGATCTTGGATCCTTGTCCGCAGACTGTCCATCACGTCAGCTCTCTCCTCGTCACTCTCCGGGTGGGGGTACAGGTAACAGTGGTAGCTAAGAGACGAGGAGAGCTGGTGACATGTCTCTTAATGCAATACATCATGGCCGACATGCAACACGTCAAAGAACTCACCAGTCACAGATCTTCTGAACCTTCTGTCCAATCTGGTCGCCCCAGAATGAAATCAGAAACACAACACTTTTGTTGAGCTCACCCTAAAACAGAGAAAGTAAGGTGATGTAATACCGAACAAACTTCTCTCTCCTCCCGTCTAGGATGGTGTCCATCATGGGACCAAAGTAGATCCGTCAGCCAGCGTGAGACACTAACTGTGGTAGGAGGGAGTGGAGGCGATCCGACATGTTCTACAGTCAGATTATGAATCACTGTTTGAAGATGTTTGGCTAAATTGTACTTTCAACCCAGACAGCTACGTTAACATAACGTTTACCCCTGTGTCCATGTATGTTAGCTAGCGGTGGAACAGCGTGGGTAACAGTAATGTTTAGCTAGCGGTAGAACAGCGCGGGTAACAGTAATGTTTAGCTAGCGGTAGAACAGCGCGGGTAACAGCAGCAGCATCAGTGTGTTGAACTCACAGTGTCCAGGTCAACCAGAGTCTCGTCCACCTCTGCGTAGCTCAGGATGGTGTAGCCTTTACAAACCCTCCACAACATCCGCTCAAACGGCTCCACCTTCCCTCTCTGGATCAGACCTGATACAAACCTACAACCCATTAAACACACAACCCCACCCGGTGAGGTGAAGCGCTTGTGTCATATGAGAGATGTATAAATACTAATAAATAATAACCAAATACACAGTCCCGATCTCAGAGAATACTCCAGTACTTCTCGTCGGCTATTTCTTAAAAGTTTCCACTCTTTTACACAAAGTCAGTTACAGTACACACCAGAGCTCCTGGGCAGGTAGACACCACTAGACACACAGGACTCATACCGTCTCCTGGGCAGGTAGACACCACTAGACACACAGGACTCATACCGTCTCCTGGGCAGGTAGACACCACTAGACACACAGGACTCATACCGTCTCCTGGGCAGGTAGACACCACTAGACACACAGGACTCATACCGTCTCCTGGGCAGGTAGACACCACTAGACACACAGGACTCATACCGTCTCCTGGGCAGGTAGACACCACTAGACACACAGGACTCATACCGTCTCCTGGGCAGGTAGACACCACTAGACACACAGGACTCATACGGGCTCCTGGGCAGGTAGACACCACTAGACACACAGGACTCATACGGGCTCCTGGACAGGCATGTCTAGGTTGTATAGGTTCCTGGATCTTACCCCAGCTTGGCCCCCAGTCTCTGCATGCCAGTGCAGCCGCTGGCTGCTGAGTCCGTCTCCAGCGTGGGGAACTCTTCATACTGGGGGCCCAGGGCCTCATGCTGAAGGAAAAACACAAGTTATTTATAGGAAATTAAAAAAAAATTATATTATTATAACAATAATATTATATATATAATATTATAACAATATGTTGCATAGCACTAAACATTTGGTAACATTTGTGAAGGAAAAACACAAGTTATTTATAGGAAATTAAAAAAAAATTATATTATTATAACAATAATATTATATATATAATATTATAACAATATGTTGCATAGCACTAAACATTTGGTAACATTTGTGAAGTTAAAAAAGGCAATGGGATAGAATGATTTGTATGTGAAGTACTTTTCATTTATGGAAAATTGAGAAAAACAAAACAAGGAAATAGGAATTGTTATGCAAATGACTTTGGTTATGCAACAGCGATCTGGGAGAAGGCAGGAAGTTCAAGAAAATGATCTTCAGGAAGTATTCTTGCTAAGGGATGTTTTAGTCAGTAAATCTGATTGTAATCACACATATACGTAATTCATAGGACTTATTATAGAATAATCATTTAGAAAAACCAAGTTACTACCTCTCTCTACTTCTTTGGTTTTAATACAAAAACAAAAGATATTAGAAGCCACCTGGTGGACCAGAGGTGCAGCAGCAACACTCACTCTGGAGCGGCTGTGCATGAAGGTTCGCGTGATCTTCAGCATGTGAGTGTACTCCGTCAGCTCCAGCCGGTTCCTCTGCAACTTCTCCTTGTTCCTTGCCACCTCACTGAGCTCCACCTCCAACCTCTGGAGCTGCTCCTATAAGTGACGTCATAGAGACAACCACAGGTGACTTCATAGAGACCACCACAGGTGACCTCATAGAGACCACTACAGGTGACCTCATAGAGACCACTACAGGTGACCTCATAGTGGTTGTGTATACAGTATACTACAGTAGTATGCTGTATACTACAGTAGTATACAACATATTACAGTAGTATACTGGGCAGCAGCATGAGCCTACCATGATCTCCACCACGTGTCGAGGAGGGGGAGCAGACGGACCCTCCTCCTCTTCTGGAACAGCGATATCAGCTTTTCGAATCTCCCTCAGCAGGTATCCTATCCAATGGAAAGATTAGATTACACATGTTTATTATGATAACAAATGAAATTAAAATTACAGCATGCATGCAAATAACCTCAATGTGTTCTCATACTAAACATACTATTCATATATTATAACTGGGTTTTATAATCTCTAAATAAACCATTATGTTTGATACCGGTCTTATCTTACCCAGAATTCTCTCCATCTCCTCACACCTTTTAATTTCACTGACATAGCGGCGCTGGAAGGGGCTGACACTGGGGTTAAGCTGAAACAATATGATGGCATATATTAGTCATATCAGACATGCATACATCAGTCATATCATACATGCATATATCAGATATATCAGATATATTAGCCAGGGGGTGACAACAAACCACAGTAACAATTAACACATGTGAGTTAATATTGTCTTAATATTGTATAGGTCTATGCCCAAATATCTCCAATTGGAGTATGAACTTTTGCATGTCTAATGAGGCTGGAGATTCATTAGTCTGTAGGATCTACTCCAGGTGTCTCTGTCCTACTCCAGGTGTCTCTGTCCTACTCCAGGTGTCTCTGTCCTACTCCAGGTGTCTCTGTCCTACTCCAGGTGTCTCTGTCCTACTCCAGGTGTCACTGTCCTACTCCAGGTGTCTCTGTCCTACTCCAGGTGTCTCTGTCCTACTCCAGGTGTCTCTGTCCTACTCCAGGTGTCACTGTCCTACTCCAGGTGTCTCTGTCCTACTCCAGGTGTCACTGTCCTACTCCAGGTGTCTCTGTCCTACTCCAGGTGTCACTGTCCTACTCCAGGTGTCTCTGTCCTACTCCAGGTGTCACTGTCCTACTCCAGGTGTCTCTGTCCTACTCCAGGTGTCACTGTCCTACTCCAGGTAGGGTTATGGTTACTTACATCTCGGAACTCCACCAGCCCCATCTCTCCCAGCTCACTGATGCAGTCGTACTCGGACCCAGACTGCAGGAACAACTGGACCAAGCACATCTCCTCACTCCTGAACACCATTGTACTATCTCCTCCACCCCCGGACAGACCTCCACCCTCGGGCTTTAAGGTGTAGCTCTTCTCCTCCAACACCAACGCTAGCCTACACAACACGTGAGAGCGTAGTCCGGTCTGTACGAGTCAATGAGTAAAGTGGATAAGCTGTCCATCAAACATTAAACCATTAGTCTCGAGAGTCCTGCAGCCTGATGGACCTGCAGCTACTGGACCTGGGCCATCACAGACCACCTACAGCACCCTAAATCAGCACCACATATAGCACCCTAAATCAGCACCACCTACAGCACCCTAAATCAGCACCACCTACAGCACCCTAAATCAGCACCCTATACCCTATATAAGAGCTCTATAATGAAGGATGTAGAGCAGCAGCAGAGCTCTATAATGAAGGATATAGAGCAGCAGCAGAGCTCTATAATGAAGGATATAGAGGAGGAGCGGACTATCAGCAGCTCTCCGTCGTCGCTCCGGCAGATTGCGCCTCCGGGTTGCCAGATTCCCCAGTTGTCCGCATTAAGTGCGGACCTTTAAGGGCGACTTTCTGCACGATCGCCTGCAGCTCGGCGACAGGTTGTTGTCTGTAAATTCTATTCAACATCCATTAATAACAGAAGAGTAGACATGAACAGTTAAGGTATAGAAAAGGCCGAGATATTGGAGCGCAGCGAGCGCTCGAATGATCGTCTATGAAGAGGGATTATCTCAAATCTGGCAACCTACGCATCCCTTCTTCATTGTGTCGTCACCATGTACCTACACTCACCATGTACATAGACTCACCATGTACCTACACTCACCATGTACCTACACTCACCATGTACATAGACTCATCATGTACCTAGAATCACCATGTACCTAGACTCACCATGTACATACACTCACCATGTACCTAGACTCACCATGTACATACACTCACCATGTACCTAGACTCACCATGTACCTAGACTCATCATGTACCTAGAATCACCATGTACCTAGACTCACCATGTACCTAGACTCATCATGTATCTAGACTCACCATGTACCTAGACTCACCATGTACCTAGACTCATCATGTATCTAGACTCACCATGTACCTAGACTCATCATGTACCTAGACTCACCATGTACCTACACTCACCATGTACCTACACTCACCATGTACCTACACTCACCATGTACCTAGACTCACCATGTACCTACACTCACCATGTACCTAGACTCACCATGTACCTAGACTCACCATGTACCTACACTCACCATGTACCCCCAGACCTACGATTAAACATACGTTGCAATGCTTTTACATTACATAGGTTATGTAATGTAAAATGTATTTTGTGAAGATATGATATATATGATGTGTATATGTATATGTGTGTGTATATATGTATATATGTGTATATATGTGTATGTGTGTGTATATATATATGTGTGTATATGTGTGTATATATGTGTATAAGTGTATATATGTGTGTATATGTGTCCATACATGACAAATATGAAAAGATTTCAGCTGTTTGAATACATTTTAATTCAAAGTCAAAATTAGGGAAATCAACATTTAAAAATTGATTACAAATTCACATTAATTTATAATAATGTATAGATTAAATAATATGGAACAGAGGCAGCCTTTCTACTACTGTCTCCAGGCCTCCTACCGTCTCCAGGCCTCTTACCATCTCCAGGCCTCCTACCGTCTCCAGGCCTCTTACCATCTCCAGGCCTCCTACCGTCTCCAGGCCTCCTACCGTCTCCAGGCCTCTTACTGTCTCCAGACCCCCTACTGTCTCCAGGCCTCCTGCTCTGTCTCCAGGCCTCCTACTGTCTCCAGGCCTCCTACTGTCTCCAGGCCTCTTACGGTCCCCAGGCCTCCTACTGTCTCCAGGCCTCTTACGGTCCCCAGGCCTCCTACTGTCCCCAGGCCTTCTACTGTCTCCAGGCCTCCTACTATCCCCAGGCCTCTTACTGTCTCCAGGCCTCCTACTGTCTCCAGGCGTCCTACTGTCCCCAGGCCTCCTACTGTCCCCAGGCCTCCTGCTCTGTCCCCAGGCCTCCTCAGTTCCTCAGGGTCTGCGCTAGGCGGTTCAGTTCCTGGGACAGGGCCGTGACCGTGTCCAGGATCCTCTGGCGGTCGGTGTCCTGCAGCCGCGCTCCGCAGCGCTGGGCGAAGCGGTCCGGGTGCCACAGCGTCTGCTGCCTCTTCAGCAGCTTGCGGAAGGCAGGCGCGTCGGCGCGGTTGGCACCGTGCAGCATCACGTCCAGCATGTCGGCCACCGAACCATGGGGGGCGGGCCAGGGGATGTCTCCATATGCCAGCGGGGCGGCGCTGGAGGAGGCGGAGCTCTGGAAGGTGGCCTGGCATCGCTGGTCGTAGCGGCGCTTCCTGGCCCGACGCGTCTCCTCCTCCTTGCGCTTGGCGCGGGCCAAGTACTCCTGGTGCTCCTGCTGCAGCTTCTCCTGCAGCTCCTTGGTGGCGCGCACTTCCTCCTCTCGCTCCTTAGTCCTCCTCCTCCTCGCCCCCCCGGACCCCGACGCTGCAAGCCTCTGAGCTTCCGCCTGCTTCTTGTTAAAATACTCTTCCCTGATCCGGTCGGCCCAGTCCCCGAAGTCGTCGTCCTCCTCGTCAACGGGCAGGAAGTCATCGGCTGCAAAACAATGGCGCTCATTAAGCGATAAATGCATTATTAACCGTTTATTCAGTAGTTAAAATGGATTAAGGGAGTTCAATACAATAATAGCAACAAATACCATCATACACGCCGAAGCTTTCAAAGAACTCATCATCACATTCTCCAAAGAGCTTCTCTCTCCACTCGTCCTCGGGGCCGGGCCGCTGGGGGACGCCGGGCCGCTGGGGGACGCCGGGCCGCGGCTGCAACACAACAAACATGAGGACATCAAACTCAACCTCCAGAAAGGCAGAGCGCTACCAGAGTCTTTCTATTTGGACTTGAGGGTTCCATCAAGCAGCCTGCAGCACGTCCACCACGAGGCGTGAGAGGAAGTGAGCACTGAGAGCCAACCTGCTCCTCCTCCCTCCTCCACCGCAGGAGGTCCTCCGGGGAGACGCCTGCGCAGTTCTGGGCCTGCAGGGCTTCAGGGCAGGAGGTCTGCAGAGGAACCACCAGGTCCTCGTACGCTGAGCAACAACAAGGCCAGAGTTAGGATTAGTAACCAGTGGTGGACTAAGTACATTTACTTACTAAGGACTGTACTTAGGTAGAACATTGAAATACTTACTAAGTACTTTACTTGAGTACAATACAAAAGCTAACCAATAAATGATCATGTATCAGCTGCTACCCCGCCCCCTCCATCACCTCGGCTTCCGGGTCTCAGCGCTCTTCCGGCCGCTACATGTAACGCCGTGTCGCCCTTCCGGTCCCTCCGGAGCACTTCCGCCCCGCGCGCCAGCAGAACCCGCAGCACCGCGTCATCTCCCAGACCGGAAGCGATGTGCAGCGGAGTCCGGCACTTCCGGCCGTGAGAGAAGTTGACGTCCAGGTTTTTATGTTTCCGCAGATAAGACTTGAGCTTCAGCAGACTGCCGCTCCGCACGTAGCGGAGGACGCGCAGCTGCTGGCGGGACGACATCCTGGACGTTACCTCCTGTTAACAAGACGTTACCTCCTGGACATTACCTCCTGGACGGTAACGTTACCAAGACGTTACCTCCTGTTAACAAGACGTTACCTCCTGGACGGTAACGTTACCAAGACGTTACCTCCTGGACGTTACCTCCTGTTAACAAGACGTTACCTCCTGGACGGTAACGTTACCAAGACGTTACCTCCTGTTAACAAGACGTTACCTCCTGTTAACAAGACGTTACCTCCTGTTAACAAGACGTTACCTCCTGTTAACAAGACGTTACCTCCTGGACGGTAACGTTACCAAGACGACCAAAAATCTAAAAATGGTTATTATCATAGTCAATTTTGTTTTTTTTTCCCTTTGGTACATAATACATATGGAGCGCTACTCACGTCCCTTGTAGAGAACTGAATCAGTCACAGCGTAGCGCTCGACACCTCGAAGTCCTTGAGATAATTCTGCACGGGTAATCCTATTGGGTTTCTTTTACACACGACGGTCACATATTTTGTAGCTTGTGCACATCAAGGTAGGATTAACTAGATCTCTGGTAAACGTACCGTCCAAGGAGGTAACGTCTTGTAACATTCCCTCATTCTAAACAGGTAGCCGCTCACCAACGCAGCTACTTGTAATAATAATACAAGTTGTTAACATGTGGTGTTAATTCGTCATCCCAGACACAGGATGTCGAGCGTACAAAACACCGGCCAGGCACGATGACCAACGTGGACTAATTCCAACAAAAGCCATAAAAAATCGTCGACGTACCGGCGTAACAGTTACTTGCTGAAGCTCAAGTCCTTATCTGCGAAACAATAAAAACCTGGACGGCTCCTGCAACACCTTGTCTGGCTGGACGTCCCATTGCTCTTCCCACAGGTGGAAGGAGAAAATGCTTTCATTTGAAGGCTACTGTGTTCACTATCTGTCTGTTTAGTCACTGTTTCAGCAGACACTTCCATTCAGAGAGTATATGAGCATCTGTGAGTGAGTGAGTGTGTGTGTGTGTGTGTGCGCACGTGCGTGTTACCATTCTGCAGGTTGACTATCTGTGTCATCAACTTGGTGTGCTCCGTCCTGACGTCGCCCTCAGATGCCAATATCAGTTCGGCGTTCATCTGGATGTCTTCGTTCTCGTCCCTCAGCTTGGAGATCTTCTGCTGCTTCAGCTCCTCCTCCTTCACCTGGGTGCCGGGTCAGGGGAAGAGACATATTAATGGGCCGTTGTCACACCAGCTTCTAATAGACTCCTATATGTTAAGTAGCAAACACCTGTAGCTGAGGCTGGCCTTCAGAGTTTTCTATGGCATTTGTTCACCATTCTGGGACCCCTCCATCCTCCTTACCCCTCACATACAGAGTCCCCCCCCCTCCTCCTCGAAGGTCAGGAGAATAATAGAGACACATGGTTAGTAGGGACACATGGTTAGTGGGGACACATTGTTAGTAGAGACACATCGTAAGTGGGGACACATCGTTAGTGGGGACACATTGTTAGTAGAGACACATCGTAAGTGGGGACACATCTTAGTGAGTGGAGACACGTCGTTAGTGGAGACACGTCGTTAGTGGAGACATCGTTAGTGGAGACACATGGTTAATAGGGACACATGGTTAGTGGGGACACATTGTTAGTAGAGACACATCGTAAGTGGGGACACATCGTTAGTGGGGACACATTGTTAGTAGAGACACATCGTAAGCAGGGACACATCTTAGTGAGTGGAGACACGTCGTTAGTGGAGACACGTCGTTAGTGGAGACACGTCGTTAGTGGAGACATCGTTAGTGGAGACACATGGTTAATAGGGACACATGGTTAGTGGGGACACGTTGTTAGTAGAGACACATCGTAAGTGGGGACACATCGTTAGTGGGGACACATTGTTAGTAGAGACACATCGTAAGTGGGGACACATCTTAGTGAGTGGAGACACGTCGTTTGTGGAGACACATCGTTAGTGGCGACATCGTTAGTGGAGACACATGGTTAATAGGGATACATGGTTAGTGGGGACACGTTGTTAGTAGAGACATATCGTAAGTGGGGACACATGGTTAGTGGGGACACGTTGTTTCCGGAACACGCGAAGGCAGTGGAAGTGTCTGTGGCTCCGGAACCTTCTTCAGAGCGGTGCTGGGGGTCTGGGAGCACAAACGCCTCCCTTCATTCCCTCCTCTATCCTCTCCATTGTGAGCCCCCCCCCCCCCCCCCCCCCCCCCCCCCCCCCTGCTCCCAGCATCAGCTGCTGGTCATTATGCGTCACAGGTAGGATGGACAGACTCCAGGGACATGAACGCTGCCTGTTGTTCTGAAGCAATAACTAAAGATAACTGAAGGGGACGGTGACAGGAGGAGATAAATCACACGGCAGCAGAGGAACACACTTTGTGATGTTGTGATGAATGACAGAAAGAAATCAGAAGATTAGTCAAGAGTGCTCTGCTTCCCCCTCCTTTCTCTAGCTTGACACGCAACACACACACACTACGACTCATTCACACACACACACAGACACACACACACACACACACACACACACACACAGACACACACACACAGACACACACACACACTACGACTCATTCACACACACACACACACACACACACACACACACACACACACACACACTACAATTCATTCACACACACACACACACACACAGACACACACACACACACTACGATTCATTCACACACACACACACACACACATAGACACACACACACACACACACACACACACACGCACACAGATGAGTGGCTTCATCCTGACAGGTGGTACGTTGAAAGGGTCTTGGAAGAGGGAGGCTGGTGACTACAGAGGGAGGCTGTATAGTGAGTCGTGTGTTGCTGGCAGCAGAACCTCTGGACTCACTCACCACCAGAACCACAGAACCACGACTGCATCAGCAGACTTTTATTTGCTAAGTAATAAAAGAAAGTTGGACAAAGATATATTTTTTCCTTTTTTCCTCACACTTCACTCACAAGTTCGGCTGCTTAATGACACACAGCCTGACATGAGATGAGTTTATTTATTATTAGTGACCTCCAGTCAGTATGAAGCCCACAAGGTTGTATTGGGATCTGGTGTCGGGACAACACCGCCGCCTGGTGGCGCAGTCAGCGAACTGCAGCAGCGGAACCTTCGTCTCTCCAGCGCCGACGGGCGGACGGATCACCGGCGGACCGGATGTTGTTATGATGGTGCGACAGCAGTCCCGCGGTTTCGGAGTTCCTGTAACAAGACGTCGTGTTACCGTCCAGGAGGTAACGTCTTGTTAACGTCTTGGTAACGTTACCGTCCAGGAGGTAACGTCCAGGAGGTAACGTCTTGTTAACAGGAGGTAACGTCTTGGTAACGTCTTGGTAACGTTACCGTCCAGGAGGTAACGTCTTGTTAACAGGAGGTAACGTCTTGGTAACTTTACCGTCCAGGAGGTAACGTCTTGGTAACGTCTTGGTAACGTTACCGTCCAGGAGGTAACGTCTTGTTAACAGGAGGTAACGTTACCGTCCAGGAGGTAACGTCTTGTTAACAGGAGGTAACGTCTTGTTAACAGGAGGTAACGTCTTGTTAACATTACCATCCAGGAGGTAACGTCTTGTTAACAGGAGGTAACGTCTTGGTAACGTTACCGTCCAGGAGGTAACGTCTTGGTAACATTACCGTCCAGGAGGTAACGTCTTGTTAACAGGAGGTAACGTCCAGGAGGTAACGTCTTGGTAACGTTACCGTCCAGGAGGTAACGTCTTGGTAACATTACCGTCCAGGAGGTAACGTCTTGTTAACAGGAGGTAACGTCTTGGTAACGTTACCGTCCAGGAGGTAACGTCTTGTTAACAGGAGGTAACGTCTTGTTAACAGGAGGTAACGTCCAGGAGGTAACGTCTTGGTAACGTTACCGTCCAGGAGGTAACGTCTTGTTAACAGGAGGTAACGCCTTGTTAACAGGAGGTAACGTCCAGGAGGTAACGTCTTGGTAACGTTACCGTCCAGGACGTAACGTCTTGTTAACAGGAGGTAACGCCCAGGAGGTAACGTCTTGGTAACATTACCGTCCAGGAGGTAACGTTTGTTAACAGGAGGGTAACGTCTTGGTAACGTTTACCATCCAGGACATAACGTCCAGGAGGTAACGTCTTGTTAACAGGAGGTAACGTCTTGGTAACGTTACCGTCCAGGACGTAACGTCCAGGAGGTAACGTCTTGTTAACAGGAGGTAACGTCTTGGTAACGTTACCGTCCAGGAGGTAACGTCTTGTTAACAGGAGGTAACGTCTTGGTAACGTTACCGTCCAGGAGGTAACGTCCAGGAGGTAACGTCTTGGTAACATTACCGTCCAGGAGGTAACGTCTAGGAGGTAACGTCTTGGTAACGTTACCGTCCAGGACGGTAAGTTACCTCCTGGACGTTACCTTCTGTTAACAAGACGTTACCTCCTGGACGTTACCTTCTGTTAACAAGACGTTACCTCCTGTTAACAAGACGTTACCTCCTGGACGTTACGTCCTGGACGGTAACGTTACCAAGACGTTACCTCCTGTTAACAAGACGTTACCTCCTGGACGTTATGTCCTGGATGGTAACGTTACCAAGACGTTACCTCCTGTTAACAAGACGTTACCTCCTGGACGGTAATGTTACCAAGACGTTACCTCCTGGACGTTACCTCCTGTTAACAAGGCGTTACCTCCTGTTAACAAGACGTTACCTCCTGGACGGTAACGTTACCAAGACGTTACCTCCTGGACGTTACCTCCTGTTAACAAGGCGTTACCTCCTGTTAACAAGACGTTACCTCCTGGACGGTAACGTTACCAAGACGTTACCTCCTGGACGTTACCTCCTGGACGGTAACGTTACCAAGACGTTACCTCCTGTTAACAAGACGTTATTAGTGGTTACACATCGTTAGTGGGGACACATCGTTAGTGGCGACACAGCGTTAGTGAGGACACATCGTTAGTAGAGACACATCGTTAGCGGGGACACATTGCTAGTGATTACACATTGTTAGTGATTACACATCGTTACTGGGGACACATCATTAACGGGGACACATTGTTAGTGGAGACACATTGTAAGTGGAGGCACATCGTTAGTGGGGACACCTTGTTAGTGGGGACACCTTGTTAGTGATTACACATCGTTAGTGGGGACACATCGTTAGTGGGGACACAGCGTTAGTGGCGACACAGCGTTAGTGAGGACACATCGTTAGTAGAGACACATCGTTAGCGGGGACACATTGTTAATGATTACACATTGTTAGTGATTACACATCGTTACTGGGGACACATCGTTAACGGGGACACATTATTGGTGGAGACACATTGTAAGTGGAGGCACATCGTTAGTGGGGACACCTTGTTAGTGGGGACACCTTGTTCGTGATTACACATCGTTAGTGGGGACACCTTGTTAGTGGGGACACCTTGTTCGTGATTACACATCGTTAGTGGGGACACATCATTAGTGGCGACACAGCATTAGTGAGGACACATCGTTAGTGGGGACACATTGTTCGTAGAGACACGTCGTTAGTGGAGACACGTCGTTAGTGGAGACACATCGTTAGTGGAGACATTGTTAGTGGAGACACATGGTTAGTAGGGACACATGGTTAGTGGGGACACATTGTTAGTAGAGACACGTCGTTAGTGGAGACACGTCGTTAGTGGAGACATCGTTAGTGGAGACACATGGTTAATAGGGACACATGGTTAGTGGGGACACATTGTTAGTAGAGACACATCGTAAGTGGGGACACATCGTTAGTGGGGACACATTGTTAGTAGAGACACATCGTAAGTGGGGACACATCTTAGTGAGTGGAGACACGTCGTTAGTGGAGACACGTCGTTAGTGGAGACATCGTTAGTGGAGACACATGGTTAATAGGGACACATGGTTAGTGGGGACACGTTGTTAGTAGAGACACATCGTAAGTGGGGACACATCGTTAGTGGGGACACATTGTTAGTAGAG
The DNA here is from genome assembly GCA_002895965.2 of Coryphaenoides rupestris. Classification (NCBI taxonomy): domain Eukaryota; kingdom Metazoa; phylum Chordata; class Actinopteri; order Gadiformes; family Macrouridae; genus Coryphaenoides; species Coryphaenoides rupestris. Next base: position 1,172,180 of record PIJE02000020.1, read on the forward strand.
ACACATCGTAAGCAGGGACACATCTTAGTGAGTGGAGACACGTCGTTAGTGGAGACACGTCGTTAGTGGAGACACGTCGTTAGTGGAGACATCGTTAGTGGAGACACATGGTTAATAGGGACACATGGTTAGTGGGGACACATTGTTAGTAGAGACACATCGTAAGTGGGGACACATCGTTAGTGGGGACACATTGTTAGTAGAGACACATCGTAAGTGGGGACACATCTTAGTGAGTGGAGACACGTCGTTTGTGGAGACACATCGTTAGTGGCGACATCGTTAGTGGAGACACATGGTTAATAGGGATACATGGTTAGTGGGGACACGTTGTTAGTAGAGACATATCGTAAGTGGGGACACATGGTTAGTGGGGACACGTTGTTTCCGGAACACGCGAAGGCAGTGGAAGTGTCTGTGGCTCCGGAACCTTCTTCAGAGCGGTGCTGGGGGTCTGGGAGCACAACGCCTCCCTTCATTCCCTCCTCTATCCTCTCCATTGTGAGCCCCCCCCCCCCCCCCCCCCCTGCTCCCAGCATCAGCTGCTGGTCATTATGCGTCACAGGTAGGATGGACAGACTCCAGGGACATGAACGCTGCCTGTTGTTCTGAAGCAATAACTAAAGATAACTGAAGGGGACGGTGACAGGAGGAGATAAATCACACGGCAGCAGAGGAACACACTTTGTGATGTTGTGATGAATGACAGAAAGAAATCAGAAGATTAGTCAAGAGTGCTCTGCTTCCCCCTCCTTTCTCTAGCTTGACACGCAACACACACACACTACGACTCATTCACACACACACACACACACACACACACACACACACACACACACAGACACACACACACAGACACACACACACACACACACACACACACACACACACACACACACACACACACACACACACACACACACACACACACACACACACACACACACACACACACACACACACACACACACACTAGACACACACACACACACACACACACACACGCACACAGATGAGTGGCTTCATCCTGACAGGTGGTACGTTGAAAGGGTCTTGGAAGAGGGAGGCTGGTGAGTACAGAGGGAGGCTGTATAGTGAGTCGTGTGTTGCTGGCAGCAGAACCTCTGGACTCACTCACCACAGAACCACAGAACCACGACTGCATCAGCAGACTTTTATTTGCTAAGTAATAAAAGAAAGTTGGACAAAGATATATTTTTTCCTTTTTTCCTCACACTTCACTCACAAGTTCGGCTGCTTAATGACACACAGCCTGACATGAGATGAGTTTATTTATTATTAGTGACCTCCAGTCAGTATGAAGCCCACAAGGTTGTATTGGGATCTGGTGTCGGGACAACACCGCCGCCTGGTGGCGCAGTCAGCGAACTGCAGCAGCGGAACCTTCGTCTCTCCAGCGCCGACGGGCGGACGGATCACCCGGCGGACCGGATGTTGTTATGATGGTGCGACAGCAGTCCCGCGGTTCGGAGTTCCTGTAACAAGACGTCGTGTTACCGTCCAGGAGGTAACGTCTTGTTAACGTCTTGGTAACGTTACCGTCCAGGAGGTAACGTCCAGGAGGTAACGTCTTGTTAACAGGAGGTAACGTCTTGGTAACGTTACCGTCCAGGAGGTAACGTCTTGTTAACAGGAGGTAACGTCTTGGTAACGTTACCGTCCAGGAGGTAACGTCCAGGAGGTAACGTCTTGGTAACGTTACCGTCCAGGAGGTAACGTCTTGGTAACATTACCGTCCAGGAGGTAACGTCTTGTTAACAGGAGGTAACGTCTTGTTAACAGGAGGTAACGTCTTGTTAACGTAACCCAACGTCTGGAGACGGTAATAACGATACCAAGACGTTACCTCCTGTAACAAGACGTACCTCTGATGGTAATGCTTAACAAGACGTTACCTCCTGTTAACAAGGACGTCCTTCCTGGACGGTAATGCTTACCAAGACGGATTACCTCCTGACGGTAACGTTACCTCCTTGTTAACAAGACGTTACCTCGCTGGACGTAACGTTATCAAGACGTTACCAAGACGTTTACCTCCTGGCGTGTAACGTTACCAAGACGTACCAGAAGACGTTACCTCCTGGACTGTAAAGTTAACCAAGACGTTTACCTTCCTGTTAACAAGACGTTACCTTCCTGCGACTAACGTTACCAAGGACGTTACCAAGACGTTACCTCCTGTAACAAGTACGTTACCCTCCTGGACGTTACCCGCCTGGACCGGTAAACGTTACCAAGGACGTTAACAGACGTTACCTCCTGGACCGGTAACACCGACGTCTTTGTTACAGGAAACTCCGACCGCGGGACTGCTGTCGCACCATCCATAACAACATCCGGGTTCCGCCGGGTGATCCGTTCCGCCCGTCGGGCGCTGGAGGAGACGGAAGGTTCCGCTGCTGCAGTCGCTGACTGCGCCACCAGGCGGCGGTGTTGTCCCGACACCAGATCCCAATACAACCTTGTGGGCTTCATTACTGACGGAGGTCACTAATAATAAAATAAACTCATCTCATGTCAGGCTGTGTGTCATTAAGCAGCCGAACTTGTGAGTGAAGTGTGAGGAAAAAAGGAAAAAAATATATCTTTGTCCAACTTTCTTTTATTACTTAGCAAATAAAAGTCTGCTGATGCAGTCGTGGTTCTGTGGTTCTGTGGTGAGTGAGTCCAGAGGTTCTGCTGCCAGCAACACACGACTCACTATACAGCCTCCCTCTGTAGTCACCAGCCTCCCTCTTCCAAGACCCTTTCAACGTACCACCTGTCAGGATGAAGCCACTCATCTGTGTGCGTGTGTGTGTGTGTGTGTGTGTGTGTGTCTATGTGTGTGTGTGTGTGTGTGTGTGATGAATCGTAGTGTGTGTGTGTGTCTGTGTGTGTGTGTGTGTGTGTGAATGAATTGTAGTGTGTGTGTGTGTGTGTGTGTGTGTGTGTGTGTGTGTGAATGAGTCGTAGTGTGTGTGTGTGTCTGTGTGTGTGTGTCTGTGTGTGTGTGTGTGTGTGTGTGTGTCTGTGTGTGTGTGTGAATTGAGTCGTAGTGTGTGTGTGTTGCGTGTCAAGCTAGAGAAAGGAGGGGGAAGCAGAGCACTCTTGACTAATCTTCTGATTTCTTTTCTGTCATTCATCACAACATCACAAAGTGTGTTCCTCTGCTGCCGTGTGATTTATCTCCTCCTGTCACCGTCCCCTTCAGTTATCTTTAGTTATTGCTTCAGAACAACAGCAGCGTTCATGTCCCTGGAGTCTGGTCCATCCTACCTGTGACGCATAATGACCAGCAGCTGATGCTGGAGCAGGGGGGGGGGCGGGGGGGGGGCTCACAATGGAGAGGATAGAGGAGGGAATGAAGGGAGGCGTTGTGCTCCCAGACCCCCAGCACCGCTCTGAAGAAGGTTCCGGAGCCACAGACACTTCCACTGCCTTCGGCGTGTTCCGGAAACAACGTGTCCCCACTAACCATGTGTCCCCACTTACGATATGTCTCTACTAACAACGTGTCCCCACTAACCATGTATCCCTATTAACCATGTGTCTCCACTAACGATGTCGCCACTAACGATGTGTCTCCACAAACGACGTGTCTCCACTCACTAAGATGTGTCCCCACTTACGATGTGTCTCTACTAAACAATGTGTCCCCACTAACGATGTGTCCCCACTTACGATGTGTCTCTACTAACAAACGTGTCCCCACTAACCATGTGTCCCTATTAACCATGTGTCTCCACTAACGATGTCTCCACTAACGACGTGTCTCCACTAACGACGTGTCTCCACTAACGACGTGTCTCCACTCACTAAGATGTGTCCCTGCTTACGATGTGTCTCTACTAACAATGTGTCCCCACTAACGATGTGTCCCCACTTACGATGTGTCTCTACTAACAATGTGTCCCCACTAACCATGTGTCCCTATTAACCATGTGTCTCCACTAACGATGTCTCCACTAACGACGTGTCTCCACTAACGACGTGTCTCCACTCACTAAGATGTGTCCCCACTTACGATGTGTCTCTACTAACAATGTGTCCCCACTAACGATGTGTCCCCACTTACGATGTGTCTCTACTAACAATGTGTCCCCACTAACCATGTGTCCCTACTAACCATGTGTCTCCGCTAACGATGTCTCCACTAACGACGTGTCTCCACTAACGACGTGTCTCTACTAACAATGTGTCCCCACTAACCATGTGTCCCTACTAACCATGTGTCTCCACTAACAATGTCTCCACTAACGATGTGTCTCCACTAACGACGTGTCTCCACTAACGACGTGTCTCTACGAACAATGTGTCCCCACTAACGATGTGTCCTCACTAATGCTGTGTCGCCACTAATGATGTGTCCCCACTAACGATGTGTAATCACGAACAAGGTGTCCCCACTAACAAGGTGTCCCCACTAACGATGTGTAATCACGAACAAGGTGTCCCCACTAACAAGGTGTCCCCACTAACGATGTGCCTCCACTTACAATGTGTCTCCACCAATAATGTGTCCCCGTTAACGATGTGTCCCCAGTAACGATGTGTAATCACTAACAATGTGTAATCATTAACAATGTGTCCCCGCTAACGATGTGTCTCTACTAACGATGTGTCCTCACTAACGCTGTGTCGCCACTAACGCTGTGTCCCCACTAACGATGTGTCCCCACTAACGATGTGTCCCCACTAACGATGTGTAATCACTAACAAGGTGTCCCCACTAACAAGGTGTCCCCACTAACGATGTGCCTCCACTTACAATGTGTCTCCACTAACAATGTGTCCCCGTTAACGATGTGTCCCCAGTAACGATGTGTAATCACTAACAATGTGTAATCACTAGCAATGTGTCCCCGCTAACGATGTGTCTCTACTAACGATGTGTCCTCACTAACGCTGTGTCGCCACTAACGCTGTGTCCCCACTAACGATGTGTCCCCACTAACGATGTGTAATCACTAACAATGTGTCCCCACTAACGATGTGTCCCCACTAACGATGTGTAATCACTAACAATGTGTCCCCACTAACGATGTGTCCCCACTAACGATGTGTAATCACGAACAAGGTGTCCCCACTAACGATGTGTCCTCACTAACGCTGTGTCCCCACTAACGATGTGTCCCCACTAACGATGTGTAATCACTAACAAGGTGTCCCACTAACGATGTGTCCCGACTAACGATGTGCCTCCACTTACAATGTGTCTCCACTAACAAGGTGTCCCCACTGACGATGTGCATCCACTTACAATGTGTCTCCACTAACAAGGTGTCCCCACTAACGATGTGCATCCACTTACAATGTGTCTCCACTAACGATGTGTCCCCACTAACGATGTGCCTCTACTAACGATGTGTCCTCACTAACGATGTGTCCTCACTAACGCTGTGTCCCCACTAACGATGTGTCCCCACTAACGATGTGCCTCCACTTACAATGTGTCTCCACTAACGATACCTGTCATATTATCGATACATATTATCGGAAGTCAATTAAAATGAAATGTACGTTTGTGTGTGTTACAGTTTGACTTTGAGACAAAAGGCTGTGGGTTCGAAGCCCAGATGTATCCAGTCGAGCTGTAGGGTCCTTGAGAAGATGTCCAGAAGCAAGATGCACGGAGATGCTTCTGAAAGACAGGATATCCCTGGACAGGAAGCAGCCCCTGCCTGCCTGTCTGCTTCCTGCCTGGCCTCACTATCCTCCTCTTCCTCATCATCATCATCACCACCATCACCATCCTGGGGCCGGCTGCAGGAAGCCCAGGGCTCGTCAAGACGTTGCGGGGTCACCTCCTCTAGGGCCCAGGTCCGGCCCCGGGTCCGGGCGCAGGTCCGGGCCCCTCCTTGCCTCCATTGTTACAAGTGGTGAAGCCGCTGCACGAAAAACAGCTCTATTCTTATCTTCAGGTACCACAGTGATATATTGCCTCCTTCAACAAATGTACTCTTTGTAAGTCGCTTTGGATAAAAGTGTCTGATAAATGCCCTAAATGTGAATGTAAATCTAACTATAAATGTGTTCTGACACTTCCTGTGTTCTGCTTGGCTTGGGGTTCCTGAGGCTGCAGATTGCTGGTCGTCTCAACCACAGATAAACCAGATAAACTAAATAGTATTGTTTAGTTTAGTTCAGGGTGTGAGTGCTTTTAAGATCTTAGCCCACTTCATGTATGTGTTCAATGTTTAACACGGTTACTCACCCACTCCCGCTCCAGAGAACACATCACACCCATCCTCCAACACCTTCACTGGCTTACAATACAGCAACGAATCCATTTCAAGATCCTCCTCATCACTTACAAAGCTCTCAATACTCTCGCCCCCTCATACCTGACAGATCTCCTCCATCGCCACTCCCCCACTTGCCACCTTCGATCTGCCGATGCCAACCTTCTGACCCCTGACCCCCATCACCAAGACCAAGTACCGCACCTTGGGGGACAGAGCCTTTGCCGTCGCTGCCCCAACCCTCTGGAATTCCCTGCCTCCTAACATCAGAAACTCTGACACACTCACTTCTTTTAAAAACAACTCAAAACTCACCTTTTCAAGAAAGCCAACAATATCTGACTTCCACCTCCACCGTTCTCACTCTGTAACCTCTATATTTGTATTTGTTTCTGTATCTGTGTACGTTTATTGTTTATTGTGAAGCGTCTTTGAGTATCTTGAAAAGCGCTATATAAGTCCTATGTATTATTATTATTATTATTATATACTGTATGTATATATATATATATATATAGAATATTTTATATACATATTATCAGTGGCGGCTCATCAATGCCACTGCCATTGCCACTGCCATTTGTAGAGAAGTCTACTTTAACATGTTCATCATAATGCTAAACATAATAATGAATGAACGACCATGTCGATGACGCTGATTACTCCATAAGCTGTTCCATAGTGGCTGATATTGTCCTGGAGTTGTGCGGTGTGTGGGGCAGCAACAGTACTCCCAGGGTCCGAGTGTTCGACGTTCTGTGGTGTTAAATATTATTGTGGAGAAAGTATGTAATTGTAATCCATTCATCTTTAAATAGGCAATGTGTTAACTATTCAGACTTCAGCGGTTATCTTTTGTAAGTCTGGGGTATTGCAAGATTACCACGATGGTTTTGACAACATTACAGCAGTGGTAGTTTTTTGCGCCCCCCCGAATATTTTTATCATCAGCCGCTTCTGCGTATGATATATACTACAGAACAAAGCGCGTTATGAAAGCCTTATATTATGAAGTACTCAGTTTGTACTTGGTCTGTACTCACGGTCTGTACTCACACATATATAGTTGCAAGAAGTAATGTTTAGGCAAAGTTACTGTGAAAGCTTTGAAGCATGATCACATTACCACCATAAAACAGAAAAACCGGCAGTTGTAATCTGTACAGATTATCTTTCAGGGTATTCTCTGGTGACAGCTGGGCCCCCAGACCTTCCAGAGGCCCCCAGACCTTCTAGAGGCCCCCAGACCTTCCTGCTGGGCCTCCAGACTTTCCAGCGGCCCCTGGACCCTCAAATTAACATCGTTGTTGCATCCCATGTTAAATGTTTGTTGAATCCAAACGTAATGCATGTGTCAGACATGTCCTGGGTCATGGAGGTGTGTTTACGCCCGCAGCAGCAGCTCCACATTCCACGACAACACACCTTAAACAGCAGCACAGCGATGAAGGAGCCGATACTCTGAAGTGGACTTCTGTGTAAATTCATCACACGGTGGATATATCACGTCAGTGAAATATCACATGATATTTATACACCAGAAATATCACATGATATTTATACACCAGAAATATCACATGATATTTATACACCAAAAATATCACATGATATTTATACACCAGAAATATCACATGATATTTATACACCAGAAATATCACATGATATTTATACACCAGAAATATCACATGATATTTATACACCAGAAATATCACATGATATTTATACACCAGAAATATCACATGATATTTCACTGACGGCATGACAAAGTGGTGGAGGCGTTCATTCGTCTTAACTGTATAAAATTGGCCTGAGCACATGTGTATCTGCCCTTAAAGGTGCAGTGCACCCTGTGTGTCTGCATTAAAGGGACACTATAAGACTAGATGCATGGATTAAGGGCTCCGTCTGTCTGGCTGCTAATGTCAGGAAAAACCTCATTACAGCCAAGTCAGTTAATCTTCGGGATGTAACTATAAGTCAGCAATCCTGCTAAATGTGTGGACTGACAACAGTGGACTGCATCTGTTCATGTCTACGTGTCTGCTGGTCAGCTACTTAGTGACAACATACGGACATCTAATGGCAGTTGTGGTACAAGACAAAGCGACTTGTGCTGTGAGGGAAACGGTGAAAGACATCTTACAGCCGACGGGCTTCTGGGAGAGTTTGGATGGGCCAGCGGTGACCTCGCTACGTGAACAGTGAAACTTGTGCAGGACGGATACAGACGCCTGCTTGTACTTCCTGCTGTGATGTTGTCCTGAGGAAACAATGGCAGCGAGACTGAGCCGACAGGAAGAGCAACTCTCAGCACAACAAGACGACCACAGAGACGGCTTTGGGTTCCAGCACCACTTTATTACAAATCATCAACACCAGCATATTCACAATATATACACATCTACATGAGCCTCGTTCTGAGTCATTAGATTGAGAAATGTACAAATGCATTCTTACACACACACACACACACACACACACACACACACACACACACACACACACACACACACACACACACACACACACACACACACACACACACACACACACACACACACACACGTCAGAGAACATTTGTGTCATGGCGTGCCATCTGTCTGTCTGGACCCCCCCCCCCCCCCCCAACACGACTATCAGAGTAACACACACACACACACACACAGACACACAAACTGGTTGGATGAGGAGCAGCATTCTGTTTGATGTCAGATGACATGACCGGTGTATGTGTGTGTGTGTGTGGTGTGTGTGTGTGTGTGTGTGTGTGTGTGGGGGAGAGAGAGAGCTAAGTTCTTAAGTCCCAACAGACCAAGTCCATCCTTCTCCAACACAACGATAGTTTAGTCTCACCAGGCGTGGGGGGGGGGGGGGGGGCACCTCCAGGGAGCAACCAGGGACACCAGTCTCTTAACTCTCCCCCTCTGTGTCCGTCTCCCCCTCTGTGTCCGTCTCCCCCTCGGTGTCCGTCTCCCCCTCGGTGTCCGTCTCCCCTCTCCTGGCCGTGGTCACACCTTGGTGGCGAGGGACTGAGCCTCAGTCTTCTGGGAGGACAGGGAGCCTGCGGGGCTGGGCTGCAGGGCCTTCTTCAGGTGCAGCAGACACAGACACTGGGCACGGAAGCGGAGGTCGAAGAAGGCGTAGAGGAAGGGGTTGAGGCAGCTGTTGACGTAGGCCAGACAGGTGGCGTAGGGATGCACCAGCAACAGGAAGCGCAGGAAGGTGCAGGAGCTGGGTGCCAGGTTGAGGTAGGACAGCGCATCGGCGCTCTTCACCACGTGGAAGGGCATCCAGCACACGGCGAACACACCCACCAGGGTGGTGATGATCTTCAGCAGGCGCCTCTTGCGGAGGTCCTCCTTACGCAGCGTGTTGAAGTGTCGGGTGACTGTGCAGCCGATGAAGCAGTAGCACACCATCATGGCCAGGAAGGGCAGGAGGAAGCCCAGCGCCGACGAGGAGATGCTGAGCCCCGCCACCCACAGGTTCTCCTGCTCCTTGTCGCTCACCATCAGACTGAAGTCCATGATGCAGGAGGTCCGGTTGCTGTCCTCGTCGTGCTTCACAGTGCGGAAGAGGAGCGTGGGCGCAGCCAGCAGGCAGGACAGCAGCCAGATGGCCGCCAGCGACGCCTGCATGTAGCCGCGCGTCCGCAGCTGCGTGCTGGACAGCGAGTGGACGATGGCCAGGTAGCGGTCCAGACTCATGCAGGTGAGGCAGAAGACGCTGGCGTACATGTTGAGCAGCACCACGTAGCTGCTTATTTTGCACAGCGCCTCGCCGAAGGGCCAGTGGTAGCCGAGCGCCGTGTACACGGCCCACAGTGGCAGTGTCACCACGAAGGTCAGGTCGGCCAGCGCCAGGTTGCCGATGTAGATGTCGGTGGCGCGGCGCTTGCCCTGCGCACGCCACACGGTGAAGATGACCACGCCGTTGCCCGACAGCCCCAGGATGAAGATCAGCATGTAGAGCACGGGGATGAGCGAGTAGGACGGCTCCCACTCCGAGTAGTCGCACATGGTGGAGTTCTCCGACTCGTCGTAGTCGTAGTAGTCGTAGGCACTCTCCGTGCCCGCGGCATCCATCTTGCTGCCGGCTTCTTATTGCTCAGAATATCCGTTTAAAAATAGTCTGCCGGGTGTGCAGAGCAGCTGCAGGCTGCAGGACAACTCACCCTCTGTGGCTGAGTTAGGCTGCAGAGGAACGCTGGCTAGCTGGGCTCTCAGAGGGCTGCGGTCAACGCTGCTGCTTACTTGTTATCTGTGAGAGCGTCCCGCTGCTTATCTAGGCTCCCGAGGACCGTGGAACCTCCCAGGACACGCCCCCACCCTGCCCCGCCCCCACCTTGCCCCGCCCTCCTCCCCACACACACAGAAGACACACTCCATTAGTCCATTCATTTAACATGTCTTATTATTCAAGATAAATACTGTCAATGTACACTAATATGTCATATAGAATAGAACTGAACTCTAGAACACGAGAAGAACACACAAGGACTTAACACTCAACCCTAAACACAACACTAAAGACTAAAGACTCAACACAACCAAATCACAACCTAACCAATCACAGTCACTGAGTTGCTTCAGTCCCTTTAGTTTTAGATCATATATTAATAACCCTTTATTAATAACTAGTGCTTAATAACCCAAGCATAGTGTGTGTGTGTGTGTGTGTGTGTACATGTCCGGGCGGTTGGACGACTCGTTCCCTTGTCAGGGTAACGACCGATGTGTGTGTGTGTGTGTGTGTGTGTAACGACCGGTTCCCTGGTTTCCATATGACGAGCCTGTGGACGCGTTGAGACCTGCAGCAGCAGGACTGGAAACACAGCTTTAGACGACCTGGACTGTTTACTGTGCTGCTGCTGCTGTTTAGTTTAGTCATAATATAACAACATATACACATATATATACATATATACATATATATAACCTAACCCTAAACACTGCCACCATGAACTGTCACGCGGGGTTGTATAGATATATATATATATAATATAGGGTGAGGTTTTTATATATATATATACATATATAAATAACCCTCACCTATATATATTTCTTATTTATATATATATATATATATAGGGTGAGGGTTATTTGTATATTTATACACATATAAACACAACTGTATCTTCTGTATCACTGGATAATTATTTAGACCTCATTGTGGCCAAAGAGCTCAATTTTTGTTTCATCTGACCACAGAACTTTCCTCCAGAAGGACTTTTCTTTGTCCATGTGATCAGCAGCAAACTTCAGTCGAGCCTTAAGGTGCCGCTTCTGGAGCGATTTTGAACCTGAGAGCTACTTCAAAGGTAGTAGTACGAAGGGCGACTTGTTTGATAAAAATGTCCTGAATAACAAAGTTGCACAGATCACCACGCCCACCCTCACACAGCGAGCCCGCTGACACGAGACCGTGACATCAATGGTGTTAAAGCTAGTGATGCCCGCAGCACAGCTGTATAGTTCTGTATAATCACAGCTGTATAGTTCTGTATAATCACAGCTGTATAGTTCTGTATAATCGCGGTTCTGATCCGGGAGGGGGGGGTGGATATTGGTGGGGACATGTCCCCAGCGTCCCCACTAAATGCTCAAGAACTTTCCTCCAGAAGGCCTTTTCTTTGTCCATGTGATCAGCAGCAAACTTCAGTCGAGCCTTAAGGTGCCGCTTCTGGAGCGAGGGCTTCCTTCTTGCACGGCAGCCTCTCAGCCCATGGAGATGTAAAACACGCTTGACTGTGGACACTGACACCTGTGTTCCAGCAGCTTCTAATTCATTGCAGACCTGCTTTTGTGGTTCTCGGTTGACTCTTGACCATCCTGACCAATTTTCTCTCAGCAGCAGGTGATAAGCTTGCGTTTTCTTCCTGATCGTGGCAGTGACACAACTGTTCCATGCACTTTATACTTACGAACAATTGTTTGCACACGTTGATCTCGGGACCTTGGAGCTGCTTTGAAATTTTGCTCCTTTGACTTTCCTGACTTGTTCAAGTCAATGATCCACTTTTTCAGATCCGTGCTGAGCTCCTTTGACTTTCCCATTGTAGTGTTTGTGTCTGAGTCTAATGATTATATTAAATGAGTCATATTTAAATGAGCTCAGAGAAGTCACCAGCTGTAGTCAATCAGAATCACTCACAAGAAGTTAAGAGGCCACAAAGCTCATTTCATTGACACAACTTTCTACATCACCTAAATTGATCATTCATGTTGCTGTATGTATATTTTTGACCCAGCAGATTTGGTCACATTTTCAGTAGACCCATAATAAATTCATAAAAGAACCAAACTTCATGAATGTTTTTTTGTGACAAAGAAGTATGTGCTCCAATCACTCTATCACAGAAAAAGAGAGTTGTAGAAATTATTTGAAACTTTGGACTGCCATGACATACATGTTCTTTAAACTTTTGATCACAACTGTATTATATATATTATAATACTTACTTAACATTGTTTTGCGAAAGAATGTCACACACACACACACACACACACAGCTGTCCTCTCCTGTATGTGTGTGTGTGTGTGTGGTGTGTGTGTGTGTGTGTGTGTGTGTGTGTGTGTGTGTTTATTCTCCTGTGTGGCCCAAAGAGCAGTAAACCACACACACACACACACACACACACAGCATGGGGGGGCTGTCTCTCCTCGGAGGTCTGAGGTCATAACTTTTAGCTTCTCAGCTCGTATTAGGCAGAGAGATCACGGCATTGCAGACTCCTTTTTCTTGGCTGTAGTCTACCGCCCTCCGGGCCCTTATTCAATCTTTGTGGATGAGTTCTCTGAGTTTGTGGCTGATCTTGCAACCTACTCTGACAATGTTCTGCTTATGGGGGATTTCAACATCCATGTGAATAACCCATGTGACTCTCTTGCGAAAGCTTTTCTGTCCATTATAGACACATTTGGATTCACACAGCATGTTCAGCTACCTACCCACACCGGTGGAAACACATTGGACCTTGTCCTGACTCGTGGAGTTGAAGTTACAGATTTAAGTGTCATTGGATTAGCTTGACAAGCTAACACAGGCATCTAAACAGACTACCTGTTTGCTCGATGCCGTCCCTACCAAGGTTCTTAAAGAACTTTTCCCAACGGTTGGAACGGCTATGCTCAACATCATGAACCTGTCATTGTCGACAGGCTCAGTTCCCTTTAGCTTTAAGTGTGCTGTGGTAAAACCTCTACTCAAGAAGCCTGGCCTCGACCCCGAAGCTCTCAGAAGCTATCGACCCATCTCTAACCTTCCTTTCCTCTCTAAAGTATTGGAAAGAATTGTAGCTAGCCAAATCATCAATCACCTGACGGCAAACAACTTATTTGAACCATTTCAGTCTGGTTTCAGGAGCCTATACTCCACTGAAACCGCTGTGACCAGAGTGGTAAACGATCTCCTCCTTAGCATGGACAGCAATGCAAGCTCCCTGATGGTGTTGCTTGACCTCAGCGCCGCTTTTGACACAATTGACCTCCTTGAGCGTCTCGAACACTACGTCGGCATCAAAGGCACTGCTCTTCACTGGTTTAGATCCTACCTCTCAGACAGAACACAATTTGTTGTCTGCAAAGGATCAAAATCGAAGCACTGCAACTTAAGCTTTGGTGTTCCCCAAGGGTCGGTCCTTGGTCCACTGCTCTTTGCAATCTACATGCTCCCTCTTGGCGATATTATTCGCAGCTTTGGCATTAGCTTTCACTGCTATGCAGACGACACCCAAATCTACATTCCCATTGGATCAAAAGATCCAAAAGGTTGAATCCTGCCTCGCTGCAATTAAAAGATGGATGTCCCAAAATTACTTGCAGCTTAATACGGGGAAAACTGAGATGATTATCTTCAGCCCGAAGCATAAACAATCACAACTTGATGACGTCACACTCTGCCTTGAGGGATCCACTATTGCCCAAAGCTCCTGCGTCAAGAATCTTGGTGTTCTGCTTGATCCTACGCTTTCTTTCGATCAGCATGTCAAAAGTATCACCAGAACTGCATTCTTTCATCTGAGAAACATTGCCAAGATCAGACCAATGCTATCCGCTGCGGACGCTGACGCATTTATATCATCCAGACTGGATTACTGTAATGCACTGTTCTCTGGCCTACCATGCTCCACTACAAAAAGCCTCCAGCTCGTACAGAACGCTGCTGCTAGACTTCTAATGAGAACTAGGAAGTTTGACCACATTACTCCTATTCTCACTTCCCTCCACTGGCTCCCAATAAATGCCAGATCAGATTTTAAGGTGCTACTTCGTACCTACAAGATCCTGCATGGGTCCACACCATCGTACCTGAAGGACCTTATTGTTCCCTACTGTCCTTCTCGGCCGCTCCGGTCTTCAGGGGCTGGCCTTCTATCAATTCCAAAAGTGAATAAAAAATCAGCAGGAAACAGGGCGTTCTCTTATCGAGCACCCTATCTGTGGAACAGTCTGCCACCTGTAATCAGGGAGGTTGACTCTGCTGATATATTTAAGGCGAGACTAAAAACCCACCTATTTACCCTCGCCTTTGGCTGCTGGGAGTGCCCCTCAGCTCTAATTTACAGCTAAATCAATACCATTAGCACTAGCCTACCCTAGCTGCCGATGGGTACTAGGTCTGAGGATACTTGTATGTTCCCTGCTTACTGTGCTCCATCTAACCTTCATGTTGTCTCCATTATCTAGGGTGCTGCTGTGATCGTGACTGGATACCTGCTGGCCACCTCACCTGACGGCTACCAGCTTGCTCTCCAGCCAGCACCCCATCATAATATTACTATTTCATTTACTATTTGTACTTTGTCATTTGCACTTTGTCATTTGCAATTTGTCATGCTTTGTTACCCCTGTTTTTAAATGCCCGTATGACACCCATTGCACTCTGAACCATCCCTGGAAGGAGGGATCCCCCACTCTGAGGTTCCTCCTCCAGATTTCTTCCTTGTTAATTAAGGGACTTGTTTGCCCTCGTTGCCCTTAGTGGTGCGGGGCTAGGCGGGTGTCATAAATCACGTTTGGCCCATAACAATCTGGCCTGTAAAGCACTTTGAGACTGTCTTGTGATTCAGGGCTATACAAATAAAATTGAATTGAATTGAATAACATATACTGACTGACTGACAGACAGACAGACAGTTGGAGCTTCTATTGGGCATCCATGTAAATCTGTGGCTGAGAGAGTCAGAGAGAGAGACAGAGAGACAGAGAGAGAGACACACAGAGAGAGAGAGAGAGAGAGATGAGAGAGAGAGAGAGAGAGAGGTACAACAGTTGTTTCATGTGTGTGTTAAGCTTGTCAACAGAGAGACCCCCCTGCAGCTGTGTGTGGTGTCTGTCTGTCTGTGTGTGTGTGTGTGTGTGTGTGTCTGTGGCCATTCTTACTAAATCTATGTTTCTATTTTCTAAAATATTTTCTGAAGTTTTAATATGTTTGGTTTGAGGTGCAGTTATGATTTCATAATATAACAACAAGTGATGTCCTTTATCATTGTTCAGGCAATTATATATACACACACACACACACCACACACACACACACACACACACACACACACACACACACACCACAGGCACCACACACACACACACATCTCAGTGGTGTCTGGTGTAGACTTCCTGATACGATTGTGCTCACTGGGGAGTTGAAAGAACTGAAAGCTGATTGGTCTTCCGGTGGACAATTAGAGAGGAGGTGAAAGACAGAGGCCACCCTGCCGGAATGAGGACTCTTATCAGCCTCTGACAGGAGACATATGGAGTCTACACCACACCGAGGCTTTATAGAGCTTTCTAGAGCCTCCTGGAGCCACATAGAGACTCCTAGAGCCACATAGAGCCCCTTAGAGCCTTCTGTAGTCTCCTAGAGCCTTATATAGCCTCCTAGAGCCTATCTGTATCTAGGTAAATGGTTAATGGATTGCATTTTTACAGCAGTTTTATCCAAAGTGCTTCACAGTATTGCCTCACATTCACCCATTCATACACCGACGGCAGTGCCAACCATGCAAGGTAACAACCAACACGTCAGGAGCAGGAGTTATGGTTAATGGATTGCATATATCAAGCGCTTTTATCCAAAGCACTTTACAGTTGCCTCACATTCACCCATTCATACACCGACGGCAGTGCCAACCATGCAAGGTAACAACCAACACGTCAGGAGCAGGTAGGGTTAGGTGGTGTCTTGCTCAGGGACACCTCCACACTTAGGTAGGAGGAGGAGGAGCCCGGGGATCGAACCAGCAACCTTCCGGTTGCCAGACAACCGCTCTTATACCTCCTGAGCTACTGCCGCCCCCAATCTCAGTGTCAGTATAGAGACAGAAGCCAACCTTTACTGACAGGCACGTCTCCAAGGACTGAGTAGCAGACTTTCTCCTCATTGTTTAAAATAACTGAAATAACTTTCTCCCTCTGACATCCAGGAGGAACCAGATAAGAGAGCCCTGCTGCCACCCACAGGGAATCCATGCTTTCCTCTTCCTGTGCTCTCACTCTCCTGGCTTGATGAATACCCAGAGTTAGTCTCTCTCCTTCAGAGCTAGTCTCTCTCCTTCAGAGTTAATTACTCTCCTTCAGAGCTAGTCTCTCTGTCCCCAGCGTCCCCACTAAATGCTACGCCCATGAATCCACTTATCGGCGCCTAAAGCATATGGGTCAACAAGACGTATCCCATTCACCAACGTTAATTTCGTAGCATAACTTGTTTTATCACTGGGTGACAAGCTGTTGACTTTTTTTTTTATTTCAAATTTAACTTTTTCCTCTTAATTTTTTCATTTTTATTTTATTTAGAGCATGCCTTGCGGGCGACTCGCGAGGTCCCTGCGGGCGACCAGGTGCCCATGGGCACCGTGTTGGCTACCCCTGGTCTAGACACATCGGCTATGGCGCCATCGAGTGGCCTGGATGTCTTCTGGCTACTGAGCACTGAGGACAATTACCCACATCTCAGCTATAAACTCTGAGGGCCACTCTCCTGGCTGCTCTGCTTGTCACAACAACATAAGTGTTTTGTTTTGAGTATTTGTCAAATAAAAGAAGATGAAAAGAAGATGACAAGACAGATTTAATTCTGTGTGGTTCACCCACTTCGTACCAAAGGGTCAGCTTTTGACAATGGTGAAAAGTAGTAAGTGACCCACAATATCATCCACATGGGGGTCGATATCATCATCAGGGTGCAAGGTAACAACCAACACGTCAGGAGCAGTTAGGGTTAGGTGGCGTCTTGCTCAGGGACACCTCCACACTTAGGTAGGAGGAGGAGGAGCCCGGGGATCGAACCAGCAACCTTCCGGTTGCCAGACAACCGCTCTTATACCTCCTGAGCTACTGCCGCCCCCAATCTCAGTGTCAGTATAGAGACAGAAGCCAACCTTTACTGACAGGCACGTCTCCAAGGACTGAGTAGCAGACTTTCTCCTCATTGTTTAAAATAACTGAAATAACTTTCTCCCTCTGACATCCAGGAGGAACCAGATAAGAGAGCCCTGCTGCCACCCACAGGGAATCCATGCTTTCCTCTTCCTGTGCTCTCACTCTCCTGGCTTGATGAATACCCAGAGTTAGTCTCTCTCCTTCAGAGCTAGTCTCTCTCCTTCAGAGTTAATTACTCTCCTTCAGAGCTAGTCTCTCTCCTTCAGAGTTAGTCTCTCTCCTTCAGAGCTAGTCTCTCTCCTTCAGAGTTAGTCTCTCTCCTTCAGAGTTAGTCTCTCTCCTTCAGAGCTAGTCTCTCCTGGCTGGAGTCACACATTGTTCCAAGAGGAACAGTCCGACATGTCAGCTTGGATTGAGTGGCCTTCTGAGCTTTGATCATGAGTGTGTAATACAAGCAGTGTGTAATACAAGCAGTGTGTAATACAAGCAGTGTGGAATACAAGCAGTGTGGAATTCAAGCAGTGTGGAATACAAGCAGTGTGTAGCTACTCTAAACTTAATTGTTAAACTTCTGTGTTTGTCAACTCAGTTTTTAATGTGAGAAGACGCACACACACCAACCTCAGGCATACAAAATCGGTAATTCATCACACACACGTGCACCAACATACACTCACCACACACTTGTAAACACACACACACACACACACACACACAATGTCCAGACATGATTTAGTGGTGAGAACATAATCAGCCATTGTGACCGCGAGGCAGCAGACATCTGGTGCCGTCGTTAGCCTCAGTTCTGACCCATACGCCTTTCAGTCAACGCTACGCCCCCAACACTACACACACACACACACACACACATATATATATATATATTTATATATGTATATACATTTATAGTTACATTTAGGGCATTTGGCAGACGCTTTTATCCAAAGCAACTTACAAAGAGTACATGTGTTGAAGGAGACATATCACTGTGGTACATAAAGATAAGAATAGAGCAGGTTTAGAGCATTCATAGTTACGAGGTTAATAGAATGAGTTTTATAATTGCTATGTAGCCTGCATAATAACTGGGATAAGAACATATAATATGATATATATACAGTATAACATATCATAATAGCTGGGATAAGAACATATAATATGATATATATACAGTATAACATATCATAATAGCTGGGATAAGAACATATAATATGATATATATACAGTATAACATATAATATGATATATATACAGTATAACATATAATATGATATATATACAGAATAAT
>PIJE02000020.1:1191118-1216810 GCA_002895965.2 Coryphaenoides rupestris
GTCGTGCAGGCCTCGCCGCTGGGCCAGGTGCAGGTGCCGGGTCGCTGGCGGTCCGTTGGCTCGTTGGTGGCGCGGTCGACGCGCCGCTGTAGCTCCTGTTGGGCATCATAGCACTCCTGGTGTACCTGGGGAGGGACACAGGAAATGTTCTCCTGTACCGTCTAGACCAGGGGTTACCAACCTTTTTGAACCTGAGAGCTACTTCAAAGGTAGTAGTACGAAGGGCGACTTGTTTGATAAAAATGTCCTGAATAACAAAGTTGCACAGATCACCACGCCCACCCTCACACAGCGAGCCCGCTGACACGAGACCGTGACATCAATGGTGTTAAAGCTAGTGATGCCCGCAGCACAGCTGTATAGTTCTGTATAATCACAGCTGTATAGTTCTGTATAATCACAGCTGTATAGTTCTGTATAATCGCGGTTCTGATCCGGGAGGGGGGGGGGGGGGTGGATATTGGTGGGGACATGTCCCCAGCGTCCCCACTAAATGCTACGCCCATGAATCCACTTATCGGCGCCTAAAGCATATGGGTCAACAAGACGTATCCCATTCACCAACGTTAATTTCGTAGCATAACTTGTTTTATCACTGGGTGACAAGCTGTTGACTTTTTTTTTATTTCAAATTTAACTTTTTCCTCTTAATTTTTTCATTTTTATTTTATTTAGAGCATGCCTTGCGGGCGACTCGCGAGGTCCCTGCGGGCGACCAGGTGCCCATGGGCACCGTGTTGGCTACCCCTGGTCTAGACACATCGGCTATGGCGCCATCGAGTGGCCTGGATGTCTTCTGGCTACTGAGCACTGAGGACAATTACCCACATCTCAGCTATAAACTCTGAGGGCCCCAGTCAGTCACTCTCCTGGCTGCTCTGCTTGTCACAACAACATAAGTGTTTTGTTTTGAGTATTTGTCAAATAAAAGAAGATGAAAAGAAGATGACAAGACAGATTTAATTCTGTGTGGTTCACCCATTTCGTACCAAAGGGTCAGCTTTTGACAATGGTGAAAAGTAGTAAGTGACCCACAATATCATCCACATGGGGGTCGATATCATCATCAGGGTGCAAGGTAACAACCAACACGTCAGGAGCAGTTAGGGTTAGGTGGCGTCTTGCTCAGGGACACCTCCACACTTGGGTAGGATGGGGGAGCCCTGGGGATCGAACCAGCAACCTTCCTGTTGCCAGACAACCGCTCTTATACCTCCTGAGCTACTGCCACCCCTGCGTGTGTGTGTGTGGGGGGGGGGGGGGGGTTTGTCGTATTACCGCGTGCAAGATGGCGGTGCGTTGGCGCAGCAGGGTCTCCAGTGTGTCCAGACTCTGGCCCCTGCTGGTGGTCAGCGAGCGCCGGAACTCCCGCAGTGTGTAGCTTCTCCCCCGCAGCGCACATGGCAGCCACCGGAGGGCCGCCAGCTCCTCGTTCACGCTGCAGCAGTAGTAGGGTTAATTCATATTCATATTTATTAACTAATATTATTAACTCATTAATATTAACTAATATTAATATGAATTAATATTACTATTAATATTAATTAATTAAAATTTATATTAATTAATACATATTCATTCATTCTTTCATCATCATGTGCAATATTCCTCATGTGCAACACCACTTCTTACTACTACTTCTCAATACCATTGCCAACTTGTTTTGCTTTCTGAATATCTTATTCCTTAGGCTTATTCACTGTAAATTTGTATTGTATGTATGTATTATTATTCCTATGCTTATGTTGTTAGTATTTTGATTAACCTCTCACACAAGAATTTCCTTCTGGATTAATAAAGTTCTATCTTATCTTAAGCCAAGCAAGCCTTTTTGATCGATGAATTTGAATGACGAATTGCAAAGCCGACTATTGGTGAGCTATTCACGTGCAAATTTTGTATGTAGAATATATAAAAAAGAAGAACTTTCCAAGCAGGTGAATAAAAGGCATTCCCCCATAGACAGCCCAGCACTGTCTGTTGTCTACGATGAGGATCAAATCAAATCATTTTATTTGTATAGCCCTTAATCACAAAGTCGCAAAGGGCTTTACAGGCCGTATGATTATGGGGCCAGGCTAGGGAAGAAGGAGAAGATGGTCGAAGAAGAAGAAGAGAAGATGGTCGTGTGTTCACCCAGCGAGGAGCCCCAGAGCGTGTCTGAGCGGTGGCGTGGCCGTGAGCAGCGACCCCCACAGAGCGGAACGCCTGCGCTGGAAAACCATGCGGCGGACATTTTGGCGCCACCTGCGGGACCCACGAAGAAAATAAACAAATGGGTCAGTGTCCACTAGCTAAAACTCAGTGTCACTCACACGCCCCTGCCTGTCACTCACACATGCATGTGTAGAATACTAAAATGCATGTTTTTGTGTGTGCACGTGTGATATGCAACACAGTGAGTCACCAGCGGAGGGCCATGTGCAGCCGGTAGTCCCTGAAGAAGGGGACGGCTCTCAGGGACCTCCACTGCTCCGCCTCGCGCCGCCAGTACTCCAGGGAGATCAGGTCCCCGGGGAGCCGCTGGGTCACCTGGCGCACCCCGCCGGAGGAGAACAGGTAGTGGTCGGGACCAGCTCTACTGGGAGGCACCACTTCCAGGTCATAGGGCCTAGGAGGAGGGAAGGTCAGGGCAAGCGGAGCTAGCATGTGAAGCATGTGACTGAAATCACGCGTGGCACATGCTTCAGCTGATGGGTGAGTGAGTGTCTACCGGTATTCATCACCACGGTGGCGCTGCTTCAGGCAATAAAACTCAAGCGCTCCCTGACCCCTCTTCTTCCTGTGCGCCAGCGTTTCCAGCACCTGTGCGCCCGTAAGAGGAAGAGGAGCAGCCCGGCTCGACTTCAACTCCTTCGAGCCATCGACAGCGGTGGCGGTCTTCTCCTTGTCCTCGTTAGGCTCCGAGAGGCTGGGGGTAGAGGGGAATATATTTTTGAATATCATTACTAATGTAGTATTGAGTGTGTGTGTGTGTGTGTGTGTGTGTGTGTGTGTGTGTGTGTGTGTGTGTGTGTGGCCTTTTTTCAATAGACAGTAAAATACAAAATATTTTAAAGTTGTTTTTAGAAACTAGGTCATGCAGCAAATGGAATATTCTTTTTGTTACTCCAAGTTTGAGTCTCTACATATGCTAGTCATATGCTAGTCATATGCTAGCTAAATAGCTATATTCTAAATGTAAACCCAGCGGTACCTGGTGTCTGATGATCTGTGCGTCGGCGAGGTGCTAGCCACCGCGGCAACGGGGATGTCAACACCCAACGCCGTCGCAACCAAGCGGGGGCCTTCCTTCCACGTGGAGTCGGCGGCGGCGATGCCCGGTCCGTACCGCGCTACGAGGCCGGGCAGCTCCACCAATAGCAGCGGAGGCTCGGGGAGAGGGCGACGCGCCAGCTCGGCGGATCGGCCAATCAGACTCGATGTCGAAGGGGGGAGGGGGGCGGCGTACTCTGCCACGCGGCGTCGGAGACAGCGGGGGCAGGGTCAGGGGAGGCCTGCGGCCGCCGCCCCCCCCAGCAACACGCGTCTCGGTGGTGGTGGTCTTGGGTCTGGGCCCCGGGGCTCCGCGCTGGGGGCCTTCCTCCTTGGGGGGGCCGGGGCCAGACAGCATGGTGCACTACGCTTGGGGTCAACTTTAAGCAGCTTGGTGTCACATGAAGCTACATGTTTACATCTAGGTGGTGATTTAGCACTGTACTGCACTCACTAAAGAAATGGTAAATGGATTGTATTTACATAGTGCATTTATCCAAAGAAACTTTTTCTTACCTGCGGAACGTCAACACGGTTTCCATGGCGACGCTTTCTTGTCCTGACGCGTGTCTTCAGGTTTCCGGTCCGTCCGTGTGTCCGTGCGTGTGTCCGCGCGTCCGTCCGTGCGTGTGTCCGTCCGTACGTGCGTGTGTCCGTGCGTGACTTTTTTGGGGGATTTATGTCGAGAAATCAAAGTTCTACTTATTAGTTGCCAATGAGCTTAAATCAGTGCACATAATTCTGTTGTTCTGTTGATTTCTCTATTGTTCTATTGTACTGTATTGCTATGCAACCTGGCACAAGAATGTCCTTCGGGATTAATAAAGTTCTATCTTATCTTATAAAAAGGTCAAACATTGAATAGGAGATTGAGTAGGACTCCACCTGCTACTACTCACTGCGACATGTCCCATGCGTGTATTACTGTGTATTACATAGGATGCCCACACAACACCTGCGTTCATATACAGTAGGTTATAATAATAATAATAATAATAATAATAAGTGACGGCTGGTGGTGATATTGGGTGGGGGGGGCTAACTAATGATAGGCCTACCCATCAATAATCTGCATGTGTTGTCATATACTGTACGTACATGTGAAGTTCATGTTCAGTTCAGTGATGATAAAGGAGTGGCAAACAAAAAACGAACTGCTCAGCTCAGCTTGTAAATCAGTCTTCTACATGTCATCACACGGGCTTTTCCACCAAAGTGAACCGAGAGCTGGTTCTGGGCTGGTGCTAGTGCCAGTTCGGAGCTGGTTCAACTGAAGAACCGGCTTGCTTTTCCACCGGCTAGAGAGCCTCGAGAGCCAACCCGCCCCCACGTCATGACGTCACTGTACGTCTGTAGAAGTCTCCGCCTTCCCAGCAACGCGAGCACAACAAGAACAATGGCGGACTCCATCGCGATACGAGTGATCTTGTTTTTGTAATTGTATATTTTGTGACTACCTGTTCTGTCATAACTCAAATAAAAACCGAATCGTATTTGTTTCTCTGTTCTTTAAGTATACTGAAGCGGACATGTTAACAAAATGTTTATTTAGAAAAAAAGAGACGCGGTGGCCCTCGTCGAGTTGATAGGCGACATTAACTTTACGTTAAAGTTAACATCGCCTGTCAACTCGAAATAGCATAAAGCTATCAATGTTGGGTAAAAGTCTTTGATACATTGATAGCTTTATGCTATTTCCAATAATAATATATCTTGTGCTGCATTCGTGTTTTGTTCGATAAATGTTTTAAATCCGCAATTCCTTGTCGGGTCCGAGCTGTGTCTCCTCCAAAAAAGCCAGCATGGGAAACACAAAAGTATATTGTTAGCTACACTTGCCGTTAGCCGGTCCTTTCTTTGGAGCCACGGAACGCAAAACTTACGATTTTGTCGTTTGTCCTTCTGTGTTATTTGGACGATGTGTCCACAATCTCTTTACTTCCAATTTTTCCTCCAAAGTCATTGAAGAAAATGGATGATTTAGTCAGTAATCCTCCTCGTTCACGGTCACGCCGCCATCGAGAACTTCTCACCTCCAAGCGGCAATCACTGTAACGCAGTCGCGGACGGTCGGCTGCTCTGTCATTGGTCAGCGGGCTGATCGCAGCCCAAACAGTCAGTGAATGGAGGGGGGGCGGGCCATGACGCCTGTCAATCACTTAACACGAAGATGATTGGACGCTGATGCTCCGGTGTTTAAATCAGAATCAGAATCAGAATCAGAATTGCTTTATTCGCCAAGTAGTTTTCACATACGAGGAATGTGCTGTGGTTGTTGGTGCATACAGACAATAAAATAGATAAGAGTTAAAAAGCATTAAAAAGCAAGTAGTGCAAAAACGACGCATAAATAGAGGCATAAATATAAAATAAAGTAGAATAGTATGAATGGTATATACAATACAGAATGATTTCTGAATGATGGGATATTTACAATACAGAATGATGAGATATTTACAATACAAAATGAT
Source organism: Coryphaenoides rupestris (assembly GCA_002895965.2). Taxonomy (NCBI): domain Eukaryota; kingdom Metazoa; phylum Chordata; class Actinopteri; order Gadiformes; family Macrouridae; genus Coryphaenoides; species Coryphaenoides rupestris. Next base: position 1,196,845 of record PIJE02000020.1, read on the forward strand.
TTTTTCAGAATATGGAACGGGTGTGGGTTGTGCGTTAATGTCATGTGTACTATCTATGGAGGTGGGATAAGAGTCTGTGTCAGTGGGGGTCCCGGGCCTTGTTAATGAGGCTAACTGCAGATGGGAAGAAACTGTTTTTGTGGCGAGAGGTTTTGGTCCTGATGGACCGCAGCCTCCTGCCAGAGGGAAGTGTTTCAAACAGTTTGTGTCCGGGGTGAGAGGGGTCGACCACAATCCTTCCTGCACGCCTCCGGGTCCTGGAGGCATACAGGTCCTGGAGAGATGGCAGATTGCAGCCAATCACCCTCTCTGCGGAGCGGATGATACACTGCAGTCTGCCCTTGTCCTTGGCGGTGGCAGCAGCGTACCAGATGGTGATGGAGGAGGTGAGGATGGACTCGATGATGGGAGTGTAGAAGTGCACCATCATCGTCTTTGGCAGGTTGAACTTCTTCAACTGCCGCAGGAAGAACATCCTCTGCTGGGCTTTTTTTGTGATGGAGCTGATGTTCAGCTCCCACTTGAGGTCCTGGGAGATGATGGTTCCCAGGAAGCGGCAGGACTCCGCAATATCGACTGGAGAGTCTCTCAGGGTGATGGGGGTGAGTGGGGCTGGGTTCTTTCTGAAGTCTACAACTATCTCCACTGTCTTCACAGCGTTGAGCTCCAGGTTGTTCTGACTGCACCAAGTCGCCAGATGGTCGATCTCCCACCTGTAGGCGGACTCATCCAATGATGGTGGTGTCGTCCGCGAACTTCAGGAGCTTGACAGACTGGTGACTGGAGGTGCAGCTGTTGGTATACAGGGAGTAGAGCAGAGGGGAAAGAACGCAGCCTTGGGGGGAACCGGTGCTGATGGTCCGGGAGTCAGAGATGTGTTTTCCCAGCCTCACGTGCTGCCTCCTGTCAGACAGGAAGTCTGTGATCCACCTGCAGGTAGAGTCAGGCACGCTCAGCTGGAAAAGCTTGTCATGTAGCAGAGATGGGATGATTGTGTTGAAAGCAGAGCTGAAATCCACAAGCAGGATCCTGGCGTAGGTTCCTGTTGAGTCCAGGTGCTGGAGGATGAAGTGAAGGGCCAAGTTTACTGCATCATCTACAGATCTGTTGGCTCTGTAGGCGAACTGCAGGGGGTCCAGGAGAGGGTCTGTGATGGATTTGAGGTGGGACAGCACAAGGCGCTCAAAAGACTTCACCACAGAGGTCAATGCAACGGGTCTGTAATCATTAAGTCCTGTGATCCTTGGCTTTTTGGGGACGGGGATGATGGTGGAGGACTTGAAGCAATCGGGTACATGGCAAGTCTCCAGAGAAGTGTTAAAAATGTCAGTGAACACCGGGGACAGCTGATCCGCGCAGTGCTTCAGGGTGGATGGAGAGACAGAGTCTGGCCCGGCTGCTTTGCGGGGATTCTGCCTCTTGAAAATCCTGTTAACATCTCTTTCCAGTAAGGACAGAGGTGTCGCTGAGATGGGGGGGGGAGGGGGGCTCTGAGATGGGCAGCTGTGGGGAGGCCCAGGCTCCTGCTGTGCTGGGGGAGGTGGGGCTGGTGGACTGGAGGTGGTGAATGGTGTCACGGGGGATGGTGTCAGGACTGTCCCATTGTCTTTCAAAGCAACAGTAGAACTCATTCAGGTCGTTGGCCAGGCGTGAGTTATTCATGGAGTGGGGGGTTTTTGCTTTGTAGTTTGTGATCTGTCTGAACCCCCTCCAGACAGAAGCAGAGTCATTGGCTGAGAACTGGTTTTGAAGTTTCTCTGAGTACAGTCGTTTAGCTACTCGCACCTCCTTGCTAAACCTGTACTTTGTACTTTGACTAAACAATCTGTTGTAGCCTACGTTTTTTAAACTATATTTTCAGAACATATATTTCTCATCTATATTGTAAAAGATAGGGAGGGCTTAGCCCCACTAGCCCATTGATACCAGCCGTCCCTGATAATAATAATAATAATAATAATAATAATAATAATAATAACAATAATAATAATGGCTTCATGGATTTTATGCAAAAGTTGTGGATTCTTTAAACGTGTCTGAATGACACGTACAGTAGGCCATGCTGTACTCTAAACGTACTCATCAGGTAGTCCAGTATGGCCAGGTCTATGAAGTCCACCAGCCTCATACCCTTGTCGTACGGCGCCGTCGTCTTGCCCCCGGAACAATAGTCTGCCTCCGTTTCCCACCTGCAATGAAAGGTTATAGAAGGCAACATGTAAAAGGTGCCATCGTTGATATTATGATTGATGACACGTTATTTTCTAGGCTATTCTAATGGCCTGATTCAGTTGAACGCACTTTGCCCGCTTGCTGCGGCTGTAGGAGCGTCTCCACGGGGACCTCCAGGCCCTCCGGGCCGCCAGCGACAGGTCGGGCAGCATGGCGGCCAGGGAGCCCTCCAGGGCCGCGGGCCGACCGCACACGGCGTGCTCCGTGGAGCAAAAATGTATTTAGCAAAAATGCTAAATAGTTTCAACGTAGGAATGCACAAGCAGAATGGACAATACCAAGAGGCTACAGCAAAGAAGAAGCATGATTTGTATACAGTGCCGTGTCACAATTAGATTAATATTAATATATTGTACATTCCTTAAATCATGGTAAGTTGGGAGTTATCATATTTAGTTTCTTCAGCGTTGGCTTTGTATTTGTTTTGTTGTAACGAGCTCAATGGTTGTCTTTCAGAAATTGAGCGCATTGGAGAGGCGCGATGCTGCCACGAACTTACAAGCACGTCGGCGCTAAACCGTAACCTTGAACATTCTTAAAACGAATGGGAGCATAGACTTTTCACTTGCGTGGTTCCCTTTATCAAATGAACTTACTGATACACTTACCAGCCCTGGATTATGACAACCAAATACAAATCAAGCGTGCAAATCGTTTTATAGGGTAGAAAATGGCCGTGTTTCGCAGAGTTTTCGCCGATCGCTACGTTTGGGCTGGTGGCGGGGTGGGGGTGGGGGGGGTGGTGTCCATTAATCCGAATAAACGCCCACCCCCCCCCCCCTAAATTATTATTCCTTTTCCAAATGGATAGATATAAAGCTATATACAATCGGACCAATCATTAACATGTTGCTTCTCCTGTGACATTATAAAGTTGGAACCCAATTTTGTATTTATATTTAGAACTTAAAATGCCCATTCAAATCCTGTTCGGCTATATATATGTAGCCTAACTAGTGTTGTCACAATACCAAAATTATGAGTTCGATACCGATACCTGCCTAAATATCTCGATACCGATACTGAAACGATACCACGGTAAAAACCTAAAACATCAGGAAAAGTAGTGGAATAATGGATGACAGAACATGGAACTTAAAATTATTTTATTGATAATTTGCAGGAATTCAGGTTACTTCAATTGTAACAAACATATTTTGCTTTTGCAGCTACTTTTTGGTAAGTGAACTAAGAGTTAACAGGAATGTGAACTTACAAATAATAATAATAATCATAATCTAAATAAATACATTAAAATATATTTTCACACAGCTGCTGAGCTATATAGCTATTTAAAATGTTTTAACAAAAATAAAATGTATTCTGTTGCAGCTGCTGAGCTTCACGTTTAAAAAAAAAAAAATTGGTTCACAATAGAAATAGAAAGCTTTTTTTCTGATGTCCTCTATACTTGAGTTTATGTGATTTCTTTGATAGTTAACATTATATTTGCAACCTGATATCACACCGTCATGACTCAATGTACCTCCTTGGGCAAAGAGTATTGAAGGCAAGAATCTAAACTCTGGTGCTTTTTTGACAACAGCGTTGCCGCCAGTTCTTAGCCTCGGCTCTGTGCTCTACTGAGCACATTGCCTTTAATTGCCTCGTCAAACTCCGATGGTGAAACTCGTTCGATTGTCACAAAATAAATCACTCGTTTGACTTATTTGAGGTCATGTCATTATGTTATCCATCACATTCGCTAACCTGTCGCTGTTTGAACTCTTTTAATATGTCGGGATGTTTGTCGGCGAGATGCTTTGCCAAGTTGGATGTGTTGGTTCCCTTCACCTGCGTACATTTGAAGCACCGTTTACAGACGGGCTTTGTCCGTGGGCCGTGGCTGTCGGCAACGTAAGCGAAATATTTCCATATTTCGCTCCGTGCGTCCGTTTTGTCCACAAGCTGTGGACGGCTGACAAGACCGCTTGTAGTCCTCGCAGCAGCCATGTTCACTGTGCCCAGACTGAGCACTGAGGTGAGTGAGAGAGGGGGAGGGCTGTTGACACGCCCACTGCAGGGAGTTGAAGCAGAGCGCTCAGCCTTCAAGCTGCACACACACACACACACACACTGCGCCGCTGTCAAACCCGCACATTGACGCAACTCATGTCATTTCTAAAGTACCGATACTAAATGAATGTGGTATGGTATCGAGATATTTAGGCAGGTATCGGTATCGAACTCATAATTTTGGTATCGTGACAACACTAGCCAAGGTACAGTCCAGCAGATGGCGATGATGCAACACTTATGGGTGGCAAGCCCCGCCCCCTTCCCTGCTAAGGAACTCGGTGTGTGGTTAATGTTTTGGCGGTAATGTATTGACGCAGAGTGGATTCAGACATGCCGTGGTGGTAAAGAGGGGTGTGGTCGAGGTAACTGATTGGATAAAGGTACAGTCCAGCAGATGGCGGTAATGCAACACTCTACAGAAGAAGACCTGACAGGACGGACTGAGAGGATCTCCCTTATCTCTCAATCTGTCTGAACACAGTCTGCAATGTTCGGGAAATGTTACTAGATCTGGGATCTCGATCACGATGTGTTCATATTCACGCTTGCAGGAAATGTTCTGAAAGATTTACGGGTTAGGCTGCGAATGTGTGAATGTGTCAGAAAGATAGAAATAGAATGTGTGAAAGAGGCTTAGGAAGGGGGCAGGAGATGCCCCCACACACACACGCACGCTGTGCTGACCTGTGTGGTCTGGTACTCTGAGGGGTCAAAGCCCTTGACGGTGACCTCCCGGAACACGTGGGGCTGCAGGGGGTCCTTGGTGAGGTCGCAGTGGTAGATGATGGCTGAGAGAGAGAGAGAGAGTTACTGTTTGCAGAGACAGTCAGTTAAAGATTTCACCCTCGTCTACGTTCACCCCCCATAGGACTATGCTAACAAGCAAACGCCTCCGACAGTCACATATTGTTTTTTAGTAGTATTAATAAAAAGACATATTTACATTTAGCACATGCTTTTGTCCAAAGCGACTTACGATAAGTACATTTGTCCGAAGGGAAGTAATATACAATATATCGCTGACGATAGATAAGATTTGAATAGAAGAAGTTAGGTTAACCTCTTGCTGGTAAAGCGCAAGACATCCAGGATGAGAGGCTACATGATGCCAAGCACTACATTTAAGGGCGACCCTCCCTCTCGCCAGGACTGGTGTGCCGGCTCACCTGGCGAGAGGAAGGAGGTGAAGTAGTAGAAGATCTCGGAGTCCATCTTGCGGCCGGTGAAGCCCACCACCGAGCCCACGTCCAGGGGGAAGGTGCGCAGCTCCTCCCCAGAGCTCAGCTGGTACATCTTCAGCACGTTCTTCACGTCGTGCAGGAAGCACACGAACAGGAAGCTGGAGTAGGTGCAGGTGGCGAACACTGTGCAGGGGGGGGAGGGCAACATCAGGGTCAGAGAACAGAGGAGAACATAGAAACACAGAAAGTAACATCAGGAAGATACTGAATGGTTCTATTGTTGGATTATTGGATTTAAACCATTGGATTATTATTAGATTATTATTTTATGGATTTATTTTGGATTTTTTCACTGTTATATTATTGGACTATTGTTACAATTACACTAGACTTACAGGGGTAGACCTTCAATTACACGAGGAACTTGGCTACATGGCATGCAGGCACTCCCACTGTACTGGTCACTTAACATTTATCATTATACTTTATCATTATATGTTGCTACTACCATCCACTAGTTACCATTTTTATAAGAATACTACTGTACTGCATGCAGACACTTTTAATATATCAGCCAGAGTAATTACTACGTTACTTTTAACCGTACTTATTAGGTAATACATTACTAATTGTTCAGAGTTGTTTCAGTATTTATGTTTATAAGAAGACTATTCAGAAGAAAACCTTTTACTGTACTTTTTAGTGTACTTAGTAGGTACTATTACTAATTGTTTAGAGTTGTTTAGAATTTGTTAATTTGTTATCCAGTCACCCACCGATGACGTCCTTGTCGTGCTGGGGGATGAGCTCCTGCCAGCCGCTCTGCGCGGGCGACGAGAAGTCGATGTTGATGAGGCGGTAGCGTGGCGCCTCCAGGTTGGTCTTGAAGGTGAACACCGTGTCCTCGTTGGTCACGTACTCGTACTCCGCGTCAAAGTTGTCGATCAGCTTCACCCACGGCAGGAGGCCTGGTGGTGGAGGAGGAAGAGGGTGTTAGGACCCAGGAACAGGAAGACTTGGAGTTCATGTATGGGTGATACAGCCAAAACCTTCCTGAAGATAGAGGCAATTTAATATCGCCGCAACGATGTATAACACAATGTAACATGTTTCCTGGTCATTGGTCAAATAGAGAGAGAGTATATACTGTATATAAAATAAACACATGGTAAAGCCTATGTGTGTATCCTCCTGTGTGGATTAATTGCTTGACAAATAAAAAGTATTTCTCAGTCTGGTAACTCAGTCACTCATTATACCACCAGGTGTGAGTGTGATTAGCCATTTCAANGGGGGGGGGTAATTTTAGTAGTATGCTTCCAGAATGCGCGGTGCAGGGTGGCAGGCGATTCCATCATCTCTTCCGAGCATAGGTCCTTCGGATGAGTCCTCTGCTGGCTCAGATGGAAGCGTTTCGTCTACTTCAACCCCAAGGTGCAAGCCTTTCTCATTGACCACAGAACTGGACCTGGAAGATGGGTTCTCTTAAATCAGTAACCATCTCGGAAAGATCCCAACTAGGATCCTTTTTTAACTGAAGTTGTGTTCTACCCCAGGTGGGTGGCAGAGAAACCATCGGCAAGTCTTCAAAATCTATGTAGAGGAATGCTGAAGTTGGTTCCCTGGTTCTCTGGTGAGGGGAAGAGCCCTTTCTTCTTGCCCTTGACATTTCTCCTTTGGGAATCCCTTTCTCCATCTTGAAGGACATTCCAGCTCATGCAACCCACTTGAGACGGCCGCTTGAACACTTGGTATCTCTTGGAGGGGCACGTCTACAGAACTGTAGACTCCAGACAGCACTGTATCCAGCATGCATCTCTGCACACTGACCACACCCATCAGCAAGACAACATGCATGTGATAAAGATGCAGAGTTCAGGAAAGCAGCGTGAAAGTGGACAGAAGAAATCAGAACCTCTAACCTAAGAGGTTACCTCAACCAACCAAGAAGCCTAAAACAATACATACCCCAGCATAAAATGGAAAATGGTGACTTACAGTTCGCAGTATCTTCTTCATAGTTAACTTGTGACTCACAGAACCAGTTTCTTCTTCATCTTCTTCATAGTTGACCTGTGAAGGAGTGGAACGAGTAATGTTTGTAACAGCACCCAAAACAAGACTTTTGGAAATTATGTTTACTGAGAAAGTTCTGGTACGGTAGAGGTAGGGCGATAACACTATCTCGAGTCCTCTACATTACTTTATCTTCGTTGTACTTAATTGTACAGGGCCTTCGTAATCTACTCGTTTACTCTTTTTGTCTTGTTTGTACCTCTACAAACATTTGAGATGTTTGTGTGAGCTGGTCACTTAAGTGGGACAGGTGTTCCTTATTTTCATATTGGCTCTGTTTTGTTGTGGTGTTTGGTTGCCGGTGATCTGTCTTTCAGTGCTTGGATTACTATCATCTGTAGACTCAGGTTTCAGATGTGGAATCCCCCCCTAATTATACAATTACTGAATAATTAGATTGTTATTAACATACTTTAACAGTTGTATGTTGTGTACAAAATTGACTAACTCAGAAAAAGATACTATTAAAATGCCCTCCAAATAATAATTATAACAATAATAATTTTAATAATCATTTTTATTTGTAAGCTCCTTTCAAAGCACCCAAAGACGCTGCACAATCAGGCATAAACAGTAACAATTACAAAAAGTAAGAATACACAAGCACAATACATCAAGAGAAAATTAAATAAAATAGATAGATAAATATATAAATAAATACATAAGAGAAAAAATTATAAAGAAAAAATAAGTCTGGAGTAATAAATCCCAGCAACATGGAGCAATGAATCACAGTGTATTGTGGCTGTATTGTTTTGTGCCAGACACTACACTCCTGTTAGTCGACGGTCATACACAGCGATGGGGTCCCGAGCAGCCGTGTGGCCCTCGGATATTTTGGGCGGTTATTTTTCCCGCCCCTGAAAATGTCTTCCACGTCTGTTTGATCCGACTATATATTGTCACCTGTCTGTGATAATCAGACCTGTATATGTATGCCTATAGGCAACCCTGTGCCACAGAGGAAAATATAGTAGACCTACAGTATATGCAAGGGGTTTATTCTAAAACCCTTTGTCTTTCTCTGTTAAAGGTGCAGTAGTTAATTTCCGAAAGTTGTAAAGAGAAGGCAAAAAAGACCAGAAAAGAGCAAGTTTGTTGCTAAGCAACCACAAAAATGTCCTCTTCCTCTTTTCTATTTTCTCAACTTTTTTAATGTAGGAAGCCTACTTCATTAAAATGGTTGGCTGGAACTCAGTGTTCGAGGCGCTAACAGGTCTAGAGGACGAGCATTTTTGTTTACTTCTCTATAGCAGAGTTCGTGTTTGTTTATTGGCTCTGATATCTTGTAGTGTTCATCTCACTGCATGGCTCCGACTGTAACACAAGCCCTTGGCCCCGTGAGATTCAGGTTAACCACTGAAACATCATCCGGCTGATATCATCTCGTTTAATAGCTGACACCTCAGCTTTCTTTGACCACCGCGACATAAACACGACTCTCGCAAATCCACTCTTAAAGTTGAGACCAATATGAATGACGAAAGACTGTATATTTCACCTGTGCCGTAAAAGCCCCTTTCTGTTCCACTCATGACATCACAGGAGTTGCTGGGCACTGTCACAACACTGCCGTTTCAACCATGTTAGGAGGCCTTGCGACATCTTTAGGAGTCAATGTGTGCACACTCTCTCTCTGTGTGTTCAACTCCCCCTTCTCCAATATGACACCAGGCCAACAACAGCTGTCACTCCACCCTGTATGGAGACCGCCTCACCACCACCCACCTCCCACCCCCCACCCCCATCCTCCTCTTCCAAGTGGTTATTTAAAAACTGCCAAGTTCAGGCAGAGAGGGAAGTAAGTGGTTCCCAAGTGTGCTGGGGCACATCTTGATAACTGCTTGAGACTTCTGCTTTTTTCTTGGTTTGTTTGTTAGCAATCCATTGTTACTTTTATCTTTTTGGTTGCTTAAAATGATTAAAAGACTTATTGTCTGATTTGATACATAATATAATATTCAGAATTAATTCTTCTCACATGTATATTTCTACGCTGGCAAGACACTCGGGCATTATGACATTCATAATGTGTTCTATGTTTATTTTAGAACACACATTATTCATATTTAATTTTAAGGAGCTCAATTAGTCCAACAATGCTATTTTGGAAGATGAAAGAATGTAGAGGGAGTGGAGGGGGATAGTTTGGGGAGGGGGAGGGGGGGATGTAATTTTGTACCCTTATTTCCAGACAACTGACCTCTGAGGTGAAACATAAATATGTATCAACAAACACACACACACGCACACGCACACACACACACACACACACACACACACATTTTATGAGTGTGGCAACTGTCATTATTCCAGTTTCTTCAGTATGCTAGGAAAACAGATGATGCTTGTGTGTGTGTGTGTGTGTGTGTGTGTGTGTGTGTGTGTGTGTGTGTGTGTGTGTGTGTGTGTGTGTGTGTGTGTGTGTTGTGTTGTGTGTGTGTATCCACATCTGAACTTCTTGGACCCTCGGTGTCCTCAAGATCATCAGTCAACACAACACACACACACACACACACACACACACACACACACACACACCCTCCACACACACACAGTATAGACCTGCTCCTCCATCACTCCCAGCTTCACCCCTGGGTGGAGGAGACAGGGGGGGGGGGGAGCGTGAGGAGTTGACCTACACTGGGCTGTTCCTGCCATGCCCTGCCAGATGAGCAACACAGGGAATCAAACCCTTCACCCTGGCAGTGCTAATGCCATGCTCGCAGAGTTGGAGATACACAGGTCTTGATAAAAAACAAAAAAATATATATATATACATTTGGAAAAAGTGAGCCTGCAAATGTATTAAGGTGGACAGGTGCATTCTGGGAATCCTCCAGGTGACTCAGTTGGTCACCTGAGATACAGATGAGATGTAACTTGTAATCATTCACTTTTGCCATTTTGGGGGGACATGTATACCCAGCTTCTCCAGGAGGCCGCTGGCGTCGACGAGGAACAGCCGACCAGTGGCGGCGGCGGCGAAGGACGGAGGTGCGCGGCGGATCCGGTCGCTCCAGCGGCGCACGTCTCCGATCAGCTGGTCGTAGGCTGAGATGGCCCCACCCCTCAGAGCCTCCAGAGAAGAGGAGGAGGAGGCGGTGGCTCCTCCCCATTGGTCGGTGAAGGAGCGCACGTCGGCCAGCCACACGTACCCGGCATCGCCCAGCCGCTGGACCTCTGCCTGGGCATCCTGTCACGTGACCAAAGATCACATGACTCAGGACCCGTCGTGTCCCCGTCGAGTCATGTGATGCTTTGCGATGTCTCAGAGGATCCCTTTCATTTGGACGTTTTAATGTGACCATCTCAACGGCCAACTCATATGTTCGTACCTTGCTAGCGGTGGAAAGTACTTGAGTGATTTTAATCAAGTAAAGACCATTTTATAGGCGTTGTAGGTTAAGACCACAGCTGCTAGTGAGTGAAAATATGCTGTGAGATAATATCTACAACTCTCAAATAGTACCTACAGCACCTTTAATTGTGTTATATAATACTAAATATAATACAGCGTTTACCGCATTACAGAAAATGAATGAATTAAGATTTTAAAAAAATCATCACGATCATCACAGATTGTAAAAAAGGGGGCACACTTGCCTGAATGATCCGAGCACATCGCCTCCCCACGTCCTCGGAGACGTCGCTGGCACGCAGCTGCCACTCCAGACTGCTTCTGGACAGGGGGAGGCAGCAGCCTCTCAGCCTGCGACCCTGCACCGCTAAGGGGTTCGACCAGGGAGGGGCTGTACTGTAGGCTGGCCTCCCCTCTTTGGGTGACCCCGCTCTGGGTGTCCCCTCTCTGGGTCTCCCCTCTCTGGGTCTCCCCTCTCTGGGTCTCCCCTGGATGCTGTGTCCTCCGTTTGAAGGGAAGGTCCTCCTGGAGGGTCCCTGACCTCCAGGAAGAGGCCACAGAGGTCACACGCCTGCCAGGGGACAGAAACACTGAATCACTGCTGAGTGGTGGACGGGGGGAGGACAAACTCACAGCCCCCGATGAATGCACTGAATCGACTTTGAATTTCCCTCGCGGAGACAACAACTGCCAGTAGTCGATTTTAACAGACAAGCTGATCCTCCAAAAACAACCGAGTGTGTGAGTGTGTGAGTGTGTCCCGGTTACCTGCAGGATGCTACTGGAGAGGTCCAGCAGCGCCCCCTGCACCGCCTCCTGGAAGAGGTGCAGGGGGGGGTCCAGGGCCAGCGAGCCCCGGGGGCAGAAGATCAGCTGGGCTCGGAACAGAGCGCCGTCTCCAGACTCCTCCCACTGGCACCACACAGTGGAAATACATTCACATTTAGGGAATTTGGCAGACGCTTTTATCCCAAGCGACTTATAAAGAGTACATTTGTAGAAAGAGAGACAGCAATATATCACTGTGGTGCATAAAGATAAGAATAGAGCAGGTTTCAAGCATTCATAGTTACGAGGCTAATAGAACGAGTTTCAACTGCCTGTGTCCTTGGAGTGGAGGAGCCCCACTGGACTGGTGTGTAGCAGCACCACTGCTACCAATATTTAGTTGAGTAGTTTGATTCAATAATATGATGCATACCTCAAGCCATCGTATAAAGCTGTAATGTTTTACCCGTCAAATGCTTTTCGCACATTTATGCAAGGTTACTCAATGATCCATTAATGATCTGTTTAACATTGATTTTCTGAATAAGGACATAGAAGTTCTATGAAATAAGATAAGATAAGATAAGATAAGACAAAACTTTATGAATCCCAAAGGAAATTCTTGTGCCAGAGGTTGCATAGCAATAGAATAATACACAAAAGAATAATACAAATAAAATAACACATTTACAAATGTATGCATCTCCCCTCTAGTGTTTTCTTTACCGGTGGCATCGGTGGAGACGTAACATGTCTGCAACATGAACGTGGCACAAAGCTGGCCCAAACACACATCACCAAACTGTCACACACACACGACTCCCTCCCTCCTACCTGGACGACACCTTTGAGGAAGGAGGTGGCCTCTCGCTGGCCGAGCGAGCACAGCGCCTGCGCCACCATATGGTTGGCCAGGGACGCCAGGCGGCCCAGGTCCCGACACGCCCGACCCGCCCGCTCAAGCTCCACCTCCAGGCCTCGCCGCTGGGCCAGGTGCAGGTGCCGGGGTCGCTGGCGGTCCGTTGGCTCGTTGGTGGCGCGGTCGACGCGCCGCTGTAGCTCCTGTTGGGCATCATAGCACTCCTGGTGTACCTGGGGAGGGACACAGGAAATGTTCTCCTGTACCGTCTAGACCAGGGGTTACCAACCTTTTTGAACCTGAGAGCTACTTCAAAGGTAGTAGTACGAAGGGCGACTTGTTTGATAAAAATGTCCTGAATAACAAAGTTGCACAGATCACCACGCCCACCCTCACACAGCGAGCCCGCTGACACGAGACCGTGACATCAATGGTGTTAAAGCTAGTGATGCCCGCAGCACAGCTGTATAGTTCTGTATAATCACAGCTGTATAGTTCTGTATAATCACAGCTGTATAGTTCTGTATAATCGCGGTTCTGATCCGGGAGGGGGGGGGGGGGTGGATATTGGTGGGGACATGTCCCCAGCGTCCCCACTAAATGCTACGCCCATGAATCCACTTATCGGCGCCTAAAGCATATGGGTCAACAAGACGTATCCCATTCACCAACGTTAATTTCGTAGCATAACTTGTTTTATCACTGGGTGACAAGCTGTTGACTTTTTTTTTTATTTCAAATTTAACTTTTTCCTCTTAATTTTTTCATTTTTATTTTATTTAGAGCATGCCTTGCGGGCGACTCGCGAGGTCCCTGCGGGCGACCAGGTGCCCATGGGCACCGTGTTGGCTACCCCTGGTCTAGACACATCGGCTATGGCGCCATCGAGTGGCCTGGATGTCTTCTGGCTACTGAGCACTGAGGACAATTACCCACATCTCAGCTATAAACTCTGAGGGCCCCAGTCAGTCACTCTCCTGGCTGCTCTGCTTGTCACAACAACATAAGTGTTTTGTTTTGAGTATTTGTCAAATAAAAGAAGATGAAAAGAAGATGACAAGACAGATTTAATTCTGTGTGGTTCACCCATTTCGTACCAAAGGGTCAGCTTTTGACAATGGTGAAAAGTAGTAAGTGACCCACAATATCATCCACATGGGGGTCGATATCATCATCAGGGTGCAAGGTAACAACCAACACGTCAGGAGCAGTTAGGGTTAGGTGGCGTCTTGCTCAGGGACACCTCCACACTTGGGTAGGATGGGGGAGCCCTGGGGATCGAACCAGCAACCTTCCTGTTGCCAGACAACCGCTCTTATACCTCCTGAGCTACTGCCACCCCTGCGTGTGTGTGTGTGGGGGGGGGGGGTTTGTCGTATTACCGCGTGCAAGATGGCGGTGCGTTGGTGCAGCAGGGTCTCCAGCGTGTCCAGACTCTGGCCCCTGCTGGTGGTCAGCGAGCGCCGGAACTCCCGCAGTGTGTAGCTTCTCCCCCGCAGCGCACATGGCAGCCACCGGAGGGCCGCCAGCTCCTCGTTCACGCTGCACCAGTAGTAGGGTTAATTCATATTCATATTTATTAACTAATATTATTAACTCATTAATATTAACTAATATTAATATGAATTAATATTACTATTAATATTAATTAATTAAAATTTATATTAATTAATACATATTCATTCATTCTTTCATCATCATGTGCAATATTCCTCATGTGCAACACCACTTCTTACTACTACTTCTCAATACCATTGCCAACTTGTTTTGCTTTCTGAATATCTTATTCCTTAGGCTTATTCACTGTAAATTTGTATTGTATGTATGTATTATTATTCCTATGCTTATGTTGTTAGTATTTTGATTAACCTCTCACACAAGAATTTCCTTCTGGATTAATAAAGTTCTATCTTATCTTAAGCCAAGCAAGCCTTTTTGATCGATGAATTTGAATGACGAATTGCAAAGCCGACTATTGGTGAGCTATTCACGTGCAAATTTTGTATGTAGAATATATAAAAAAGAAGAACTTTCCAAGCAGGTGAATAAAAGGCATTCCCCCATAGACAGCCCAGCACTGTCTGTTGTCTACGATGAGGATCAAATCAAATCATTTTATTTGTATAGCCCTTAATCACAAAGTCGCAAAGGGCTTTACAGGCCGTATGATTATGGGGCCAGGCTAGGGAAGAAGGAGAAGATGGTCGAAGAAGAAGAAGAGAAGATGGTCGTGTGTTCACCTTCAACTTGAGTGTCTTTTCAGCCTAGTCTCCCAGGTGAACCGTGCACGGCCGGTGACTGGGTCGCTGGAGCCCTATACCTCCTGCCAGTGATTGTAATCAGCATTGGAGTGAGACGAGGGTGCCTGGGAGATGGACTGAGGATATCTCGATAAGAAAATCCTGAAGGAAAAAGAACACAGCGGGTGAAGCAATACTTGTGTAAATTAAGAGTCGCTATTTTTAGAAAAATAGTGTTGCGGAAAAAGGGCCGAAACGTACGTAGACTCGCTATTATTCGCTGAAGGACCGACGGGTTTATTAATTGTTTTGGTAACATTAATCGAATATAACATTAGTAGACCGTAGTGCAATATTCCCTAGTATCCCGTAGGTTACTGGGATTGAGGTAACAGTAGAGTAAAGCGAGCGGATCCATGTGAATGTAACTAAGTGAGCCGTACTGGGATTGAAGTACTGCAAGGCCTTGATAACTAATAGAAGATAACCTAATATATAACAAATACAAAAGCGCTCGAAGAAAAAAAAATAATAATTATAATAGGATGGGTATAATAATAATAATAGTAATACTAATAATAATACAAATAATCGATCGAATAATAATTAGTAGGGTACCCGGATCAAAAATGAGAAATAGAAATTCGGTAACAACCGGGGCTGCAAAGGTAATGTTGGAGAAACATGGTGAAATGGCACTAGAAGGGTTACAATATTGGAGGAAAAAGGGTTTCCCAGAAATGGGGAGTTTTTGTTTGGAGACATTGAAAGAATTAGAGGATGTGTTATTAGAGTCGGAAAAGAAAAAGAAAAGTGTAAAAACGTGTTGGTATGCATTTTATTTGTGGAAAAGGGAGGGTGAGTTAAGAAAGAAAAATCAAGAAGGGCAAGCGAGTGTAGAGAGTGTAGGGAACTTTAATCTGTCTGTCACCCGAACTACAGATCTGGACCTGGACCTAGACTGCCCCACGCCTGTTAATGCGCCGCAATCCGCGCCGCCTCTACCACCCGCCTACGCACCACCAGCTGCAGCTGCCCTCAACCCATGCTCGAACCGGGAGAATGACAAACCAGTCCACCCCATCACCCGCAGCCAAGCGCAGGTCCAGCGATCAACTCGGCCGGTGAATACATCAGACAAGGACGAGAACAAAACTTCAATTCGCCCAACTAGAAGCGCTAAAAAACCCCGCGCATACCTGAAACAAAGACACGAAAAATCGACCCGGGGGGGCGCCAGAGAGAGAGGGACATACAACAGGAGTCAAAGACTTGAGAACCGTAAGGGCTGTTTTCACTGTGGGGCTATGGATCATTGGATTAAAGAGTGTCGACACCGAGACAGTCATTACGAAGAAGACCAGAAAGACAATGAAACGTATGGCTGGGAACACGCACCCCGCGGCGTGACAGTGAATAACCCGAGGGGCAGAGGTGGTCGGATGCATTCGCATTGACGGTGTGGGGGAGCTGGTCCAGTCCAAAAAGGTCATATGAGCACTGACACACACACACACCACACACAACACAAACAAAATGAAAATAGGGATGAAATCTAATGTGTTGTTTAGGACTGAGTGTTATTTACACCGACAGGCCTCACGATCACCTCCGATGCAAGACCCATGATCCAAGTGTAGGCTACTCGGGTGTGATACGCGCACCAGAGTGTTCTTATACGTGGGACTTGTTGACAGAGAGATCAGAGGATACAGCTGACATACTGATAACAGATACACATCACTGCATGCAGGGTCAGCTAGAGGTACAATATATGTCCACAAATGATTTGCATAGTACTGCTGGAAAATCGAATGAGGGGCGATTACCAGAATTTGAAGAATTATGGTTTAATGGGGAAATTTGCTTTGGAATGAGAAATTTAGCATGTTGAAAGTTGAGAAGTTTTATGGGGTTGCTGGTGCAGAACCACATGGGTCCCTGGCAAAAACCCCCGACATGACATGGTCCGAACTGGGGTCATGGATGTCAGGGGGGGGACACATGTGATTGGAGAGCAGATGGCCCAGAGTGACAATACACCAAATGGGCGACAGCAGGGAGGAGTTTATACTCCCACAGATGACGTTGGAGGACCACGATTGGCTGGGGTCCCGTCCAACCTGTGGACTAGAAAAAAAAAAAAATACGATACGCAAAAAGCCCTAGTGGTGACTCTGCTTACAGGCCCAGGCAACCCCAGTGCAGGTTACGCCAAGAGGCGATAGATGGTATCATACCTGTGTTCAACTCAATGTTGGATGCCGGTGTGATAATTCTGTGTCCTAAATTCACCATGTAGTATCCCAATATTCCCTTTGAAAAAGGCACCCGTTGCAGGACAATCAACCACATGGCGGTTTGTCCAAGATTTAAAAAAGGTAAATGATGCAGTACATCCAAAAACACCCATTGTACCAGATCCGCACACCCTATTAACACAGGTACCTGCAACGTCATCTGTGGGAGTATAAACTCCTCCCTGCTGTCGCCCATTGGGTGTATTGTCACTCTGGGCCATCTGCTCTCCAATCACATGTGTCCCCCCCCTGACATCCATGACCCCAGTTCGGACCATGTCATGTCGGGGGTTTTTGCCAGGGACCCATGTGGTTCTGCACCAGCAACCCCATAAAACCTTTCAACTTCCTCACTGGAGGACACTTTAACATGCTAAATTTCTCATTCCAAAGCAAACTTCCCCCTTTAACATTGGCGTTGTATTCGCCCCATTAAACCATAATTCTTCAAATTCTGGTAACCGCCCCTCATAAGATATTCTGGCAGTAATATGCAAATCATTTGTGGACATATATTGTACCTCTAGCTGACCCTGCATGCAGTGATGTGTATCTGTTATCAGTATGTCAGCTGTATCCTCTGATCTCTCTGTCAACAAGTCCCACGTATAAGAACACTCTGGCGCGCGTATCGCACCCAAGTATACTTCGATCGTCGGGCTTGTGAGGCCTGTCGGTGCAAATAACACTCAGTCCTAAGCAACACATTAGATCTCATCCCTATTTTCCCTTTTGTGTGTGGTGTGTGTGTGTCAGTGCTCATACGATCTTCTTGGACCGGACCAGCTCCCCCACACCGTCCATGCAAATGCATCCGTCCACCTCCGCCCCTCGGGTTGCTCTGTGCCTACAATCTCTGATCTTGTCCATCTGTTTCTCTCTAAGATCTCTGCGTGGCTGGCGTGACTCACTACAGTGAGTCTGGCGGTACGCCTGCCGATGCAATGTCTCTTTACAAACGCCGATAAACTTTCATCCAACGCGTCCTCGTATGTGTCCATCCGGACCCTCGATCGATCCGCGGCTGCTGGCGCTTTGGTTGGTGTGTAAGCCAGCTGCACTCATCGCCGGGTCCGCGGGTGGTCATCCCCTGTGTGGGTTTTGACCTCCTCCATGTCGGGGGACAGGCTGGGTGCTGCGGCTGCTGCTGTTGCTGCTGCTGGTGGCGGCAGAGGCGGCGGACAGTGGAGCATTCGCAGGCGTGGGGCAGTCCGGTCCAAGTCCAGATCTGTAGTTCGGGTGACAGACAGATTAAAGTTCCCTACACTCTCTACACTCGCTTGTCCCTCATCTGAATTTTTTTTTTTTTCCTCAACTCACCCTCTCTTCCCACAAATGAAATGCATACCAACACGTTTTCGCACTTTCTTTTCCAACTCTAGCAACTTCCTCTAATTCCTTCAATTTCTCCAAACATAAACTCCCCATTTCTGGAAAACCCTTTTTCCGCAAATATTGTAACCCTTCTATAGTGCCATTTCACCATGTTTCTCCAACATTACCTTGGCGGCCCCGGTCACTCCCGAATTCCTATTTCCCATTTTAGATCCGGGCACCCTACTAATTATTATTATCATTAATAATTGTATTATTATTATTATTATACCCCTCCTATTATAATTATTTTCCCTTCGAGCGCTTTTGTATTTGTTATATATTAGGTTATCTTCTATTAGTTATCAAGGCCTTGCAGTACTTCAATCCCAGTACGGCTCACTTAGTTACCCATAGGATCCTGCTCGCTTTACCATACCGTTACCTCAATTCTAGTAACCTACGGGATTCCCAATCTTTTATTCGATTAATGTTTCCAAAACTATTAATAAACCCGTCGGTCCTTCAGCGAATAATAGCGAGTCTACGTACCGTACGTTTCGGCCTTTTTCCGCTAACTTTTTCTAAAAATAGCGACTTAATTTGCACAAGTATTGATCTCATTCGCCGTGTTCTTTATCCTTTCAGAATTTAGTATTGAGATATCCTCAGTCCATCTCCTCAGGGACCCTCATCTCACTCCAGTATGCTGATTACAGTCACTGGCAGAAGGTACAGGGCTCCGGGACCCAGTCACCGGCCGTTCACGGTTTCCCTGGAAGACTGGACCGAAAAAAAGATTCTCAAGTTTAAAATCCCGGACGAGCCCCCAAATTGTCGTGGCAATTATCCGATAATAATTGCGTCCAAGGCGAATGAGTCTAAAACAGACAAAATACTTGTAAGAATATTAGTTTCTAAGGTTTCCCTTACAGTGACAACAGGGCACACACCGAGATTACTTGTGACAGACATTCTAATGACATCAACACACCAGGGGTTACTTGGGACAGACACCCTGATCTGATCACCTCAGTTTCCTCCATTGACATTACCAGATCCTTTGTAACTGACACCAAAAAGGTCTCCCTGTATCCTGTATTGGCGTCAACAGGTCAATTAAACTCCCATCCCAGTACTTTCTGCCAGTGACTGTTCACAGCAGGGATCCCCTCAATGATATGCAGATGAAGGCATGTTGCCTGTAAATGGCCAATATGCTATATTTCCACCATATATTGCAAGGATAATATTGAGAAGTATTGCACATGGCATTAAGAATATTGCACATGATAATGAGGTAATGGTAATATTCCAAGGATAATATTGAGAAGAGTTTCAAGTTTAAGTATTTTATTGTCACTTCACAATTTACACGTGAGTATAAGCAGTGAGTGAAAAACTTATTGTGCAAAACGCCCGACAACCGACAGTAATTATAAAGGAATACAAAATAGAATAGAACTACAAAATAGAAATAACTGTGCAAAATAGAATATGAGTGATTTGACGGTACGCAAATTGCCATGGGTCCAGCGTGGCAGGCAACATGGAACAAATTAAGTCCTTGACCAACCTCTCGAAGCATTTACTGACAATAGCCACGCACCGCGTTA
>PIJE02000020.1:1219598-1274598 GCA_002895965.2 Coryphaenoides rupestris
ATACAGAGGGTAATCACAGTGGCTCTCTGGTTTGTCGATTTAGCCGAGGTCACAGTCCAGCAAACACCACAGAGCTGAAAGTTCAGCAAGCCTTTCATGGGCAAGAAGAGGAGTCACTCGTCCAGGATGTACCAACACACTGGTATTCAACTCTCAAGATGATAAGCGGGTCCAACACAACAAAGACCCACTGAAGGCAACGCTGGCGCAGCAGAAGCACAAATTAACCATGCTAACCTCAGCTGAACATGACAGGCTGGCAAAGTTGGAAACACTGCTGGAGCCATGCAGGTAAGGTGATTTTCCTATCCTCTTCAATTTGAATTCATGACAAATCCAATTAGTATCATATATTATTGTATTTCAGAAATCATTTCAGGCCTGTCCCCCAAATGGGTGTTAGTCAAGTGTAGTCATTAATTATGTTGGGGTTGTTCGTAGTTATGTCACTGAGCCCCTGGGTGGTGACACATATGTGACCCCGACTGGAGGTTTGGTCCGGATGTCGGCATTTGTCAAAATGCGCTAGGGGGCAAAATCCTTTTTTTTTTTTTTTCCATATTACGAAAATTGAAGTTGCGAAGTAGACACTCAATATAACAAACAACAGTTTTAAGATCACTAAATAGTGGTCAAAGTAGGCAAGGCGTTCTGGGAACAACAGGAAAGGGGGGCCATAGGATGTATGTTAAGATTGGGCCAGCCAAGGCGTCTGGGAGACAACAGGAAAGGGGGGCCATAGGATGTTTGTTATTCAGTGGATTGGTCCAGTCAATGTGTCTGGGAGACAACATTGAAAGGGGGGCCAACTGTTTGTTCTTTGTCAGGCCAGGAACCTCATGTGGTGAGGGTTGTGTATAAATATAGTGTGTCCCGATTGGTCTGGACTCACTCTTAGCATGAGGAGTCTGATGGATGCATCCATTAAAAACTTTTAATTTGCTACAAGTACTTTGTCTGTTTTAGACTCTTTCACCATAGACACAATTATTATCGAATAATTGCCACGACAATTTGGGGGCTCGTCCGGGATTTCTAACTTGAAAGTCTTTTCAGCCTAAATCCTCCAGGTGAACCGTGCACGGCCGGTGACTGGATCGCTGAGCCCTATACCTCCTGCCAGTGATTGTAATCAACATACTGGAGTGAGACGAGGGTGCCTGGGAGACGGACTGAGGACATTTCAATAAGAAATCCTGAAGGAAAAAGAACACAGCGGGTGAGAGCAATACTTGTGTAAATTAAGAGTCACTATTTTTTCTTTTGGTAAAATAGTGAAACGGCCGAGACTCGCTATTATTCGCTAAAGGACCGACGGGTTTATTAATTGTTTTAGTAACATTAATCGAATATAAGATTAGGTCTTCCGTAGGTTACTAGGATTGAGGTAACGGTACGGTAAAGCGAGCGGATCCATGGGAATGTAACAAAGTGAGCCGTACTGGGATTGAAGTACTGCAAGGCCTTGATAACTAATAGAAGATAACCTAATATATAACAAATACAAAAGCGCTCAAAGGGAAAAATAATTATAATAGGAGGAGTATATAATAGTAATATAAGTAATACTAATAATAATAATAGTAATACTAATAATAATATAATAACTGATGATAAGAATAATAATTAATCGGGTGACCGGATCAAAAATGGGAAATAGAAATTCGGTAACAACCGGGGCTGCAAAGGTAATGTTGGAGAAACATGGTGAAATGGCACTAGAAGGGTTACAATATTGGAGAAAAAAGGGTTTCCCAGAAATGGGGAGTTTATGTTTGGAGACATTGAAAGAATTAGAGGATGTATTATTAGAGTCGGAAAAGAAAAAGAAAAGTGTAAAAACGTGTTGGTATGCATTTTCTTTGTGGAAAAAGAGGGTGAGTTAAGAAAGAAAAATCAAGAAGGGCAAGCGAGTGTAGAGAGTGTAGGGAACTTTAATCTGTCTGTCACCCGAACTACAGATCTGGACCTGGACCTGGACTGCCCCACGCCTGTTAATGCGCCGCAATCCGCGCCGCCTCTGCCACCCGCCTACGCACCACCAGCTGCAGCTGCCCTCTACCCATGCTCGAACCGGGAGAATGACAAACCAGTCCACCCCATCACCCGCAGCCAAGCGCAGGTCCAGCGATCAACTCGGCCGGTGAATACATCAGACGTGGCCGAAAGTCTACCGGACCCGATGCTTCCCATGATTGAAGTTCTGAACCCACAGGACAGCAGTCCAGCATATGTTTTCCGTGCATGGAGACCGAGTGACATTAAGGACATGGCCGAAAGTCTACCAGACCCGACTGTGGAGGGGGGGAAAATATTTTCCGCAGCGATCGCTGCAATGGTTCAACAACACAGACCGTCTATCATAGAAGTGCGTCAAATCTGTGTGAGCCGACTGGGCTTGCGATGGGGTCGCATACAGGGCGACATGCCTGTAAGAGACCAGCTTGATGTGATGTACGATTGGGCCCAAGGAGCTGCATACCGTCGCTTGGTGGAGGGATTATGTGAACGAGCCAAGGACGCGTTCCCCCTACTTAGGGACTGGACCGCTGTACGGAATGTCAAACAACAAAAAGGCGAGAAGGTGATTGACCTCCTAGATCGGGTGGAAAAGGTGTTCCGAACCCATGGGGGAATGACCGTACCAACGAACAGAGAGAACCAGACTCCGTACGAGGATGCCATCACGCACGCTCTAATAGATGCGTTGGATGAAAGTTTATCTGCATTTGTAAGAACCCACTGCATTGGCTGGCGTACCGCCAGACTCACTGCGATAGTGAGCCACGCCAGCCACGCAGAAGATCTTCAAGAAAAACAAAAAGATAAGAACAATCAAAAAAGAGAAACGATAGCTACAAAACTTCAATTCGCCCAACTAGAAGCGCTAAAAAACCCCGCGCATAATCATCAATACCTGAAACAAAGACACGAAAAGTCGAGAGGGAGAGGGATGACCCGGGGGGGCGCCAGAGAGAGAGGGACATACAACAGGAGTCAAAGACTTGAGAACCATAAGGGCTGTTTCCACTGTGGGGCTATGGATCATTGGATTAAAGAGTGTCAACATATAGACAGTCATTACGAAGAAGACCAGAAAGACAATGAAACGTATGGCTGGGAACACGCACCCCGCGGCGTAACAGTGAATAACCCGAGGGGCAGAGGTGGTCGGATGCATTCGCATTGACGGTGTGGGGGAGCTGGTCCGGTCCAAGAAGGTTGTATGAGCACTGAAACACACACACCACACACACCAAAAAAAATAGGGATTGCGTCAAAACATTCACCACATCCAGATAACTGCATGATTCTCACCAGCCTTACAAAACCAGATCAACTTCCAAAAACTACGATAATAGTAAATGGGAAAAAGGCAACATTCTTAGTTGATTCAGGAGCAGCACATTCAGTGTTGTCTTCAAAAGAATGGAAAAATGACACGAAATTAAGCGGACGTTATGTACACGTAGTGGGGGCAAGCGGACAACCCTTTATGGAGAAATTCACGGTTCCTCTATCGATACAGGATGAAAAAAAAAACCTCAAACATTCTTTTATTTTGTCAAACCAATGTCCGGTAAATCTGATGGGACGAGATTTAATGTGTAGATTAGGACTGAGTGTTATTTGCACCGACACAGGCCTCACGATCACCTCCGATACAAGGCCGATGATTCAAGCATATTCGGGTGCGATACACGCGTCAGAATATTCTTATACGTGGGACTTGTTGACAGAGAGATCAGAGGATACAGCTGACATACTGATAACAAACGCACATCACTGCATGCAGGGTCAGCCAGAGGTACAATATATGTCCACAAATGATTTGCATTGTACTGCCAGAATATCTTATGAAGGGCGGTTATCAGAATTTGAACAATTATGGTTTAATGGGGCGAATACAACGCCAACATTAAAGGGGGAAATCTTACTTTGGAATGAGAAATTTTGCATGTTAAAGGTAGCCTCCTGTGAGGAAGTTGGAAAATTTTATGGGGTTGCTGGTGCAAAACCACATGTGTCCCTGGCAAAAACCCCTGATATGACATGGGCCGAACTGGGGTCATGGGCTGTCAAGGGGGGTGACGCATGTGATTGGATAGCAGATGGCCCAGAAGGACAATACTTCTCTCCCACAACGGGATTGAGGTGTAAAGAGTGGGGTGAAACATTCGAAACCCAACATTCAATACACCAAATGGGCGACAGTAGGGAAGAGTTGATGCTCCCACAAATGACGTTGGAGGACCCACGATTGGCTAGGGTCCCATCCAACCTGTGGGCAAAAAATAAATATGACGTGGGCCGCGTAAAAGATGCGGAACCCCTAGTGGTGACTCCCAAATCTGCTTACAGGCCCAGACAACCCCAGTACAGGTTACGCCAAGAGGCAATTGATGGTATCACACCTGTATTCAACTCATTGTTGGAAGCCGGTGTGATAGTTCCGTGTCCTAATTCACCATGTAGCACTCCAATATTCCCTGTAAAAAAGGCACCGGTTGCAGGACAATCAACCACATGGCGGTTTGTCCAAGATTTAAAAAAGGTAAATGATGCAGTACATCCAAGAACACCCATTGTTCCAGATCCGCATACCCTATTAACACAGGTACCTGGGAATAGCAAATGGTTTACAGTAGTCGATTTAGCAAACGCGTTCTTTAGCATACCGGTGGATCCAGCAAGCCAATATTGGTTTGCTTTTCAATTCAATGGGAAACCATATACGTGGACTAGAATGCCACAGGGTTATTGTGAATCACCAGCCATATTTTCCGCAGCGCTGCATGACAATTTGGCTCATCTAGTCCTCCCGGGGGGAAGCACATTAATTCAGTATGTCGATGACCTCCTGGTGTGTTCTCCAAACCAAGAAGTGTGCGAACAGGATACCATTGTGTTGTTGCAGTACCTAGCCAGCCAGGGCCACAAGGCCAGTTTAGCTAAATTACAGTTCGTAACACAAAAGGTAAAATTCCTAGGCCACATCCTTACACCAGATGGCAGATCCCTTAGCGAGGACAGGATGGAGGCAATAAAAAAAATGGCAAAACCCATTACAAAGAAACAAATGATGGGATTCTTGGGAATGACGGGCTACTGCAGACAGTGGATACCCGATTATGCACATTTAGTACAACCACTCCAAGACATCACACATGGCCACGACTTGACTCCGACTGACTCTGTGAAATGGACACCAACAGCAGACGCTGCGTTCATACGACTTAAACAAAACCTTATGACCTCACCTACCTTAGGTCTACCAGACCATACACAACCCTTCACACAGACGGTGGGGGAACGAGATGGGTACATGACATCAGTACTACTACAAAAACATGGGGACAAGTTGCGTCCTGTGGCCTATTTTTCATCCAAACTAGACCCAGTGGCAGCTGGTTTACCACACTGTTTGAAGGCAGTGGCAGCGGCGGCAATGGCGGTTGCCGCCAGTAGGGGGCTAGTGGGTTACATGCCATTAACTTTGCTTGTACCCCACGAGGTTTCAACCATTCTGCTAACTCAGAAGACATCACACCTAACAGCATCACGATTCCTATCATATCACCATGTGTTGCTATCCATACCTAACATTGTTTTGGAAAGGTGTACAGTGTTGAACCCGGCTACCCTGTTGCCTACCCCCGAAGATGGGGAACCACATGACTGTGTGGCCACCATTAACGAACTGTGCACACCACGAGTGGATTTGACAGCCACACCACTACCACCGGGTACCGAGGTATTGTATGTCGATGGCTCTGCCCGGAGAGACCCAGGAACAGGGATTAATGAAGTGGGCTATGCCATTACCACGCAGGATTGCGTGATAGAATCAGCTAGGCTACCCCCTCACCTATCAGCACAAGCAGCTGAACTGTTTGCCCTGACCAGAGCATGCATACTGTCAGAGGGTAAGCAAGTTACCATCTATACAGACAGTAGATATGCTTTTGGCGTTGTTCATGATTTCGGCACCTTGTGGAAAATGCGAGGATTCCTCACATCCACAGGAAAACAAATTAATCATTCACAATTGGTTGCTAACTTACTTGATGCTATACTCTTACCCAAAGCCATCTCTGTTTGTCGATGTGAAGCACACACAGGGGCCAAGGATCTGGTGTCTAGAGGGAATGCGAAGGCAGATGAGGGTGCTAAAGCGGCTGCTAAAGCCCCACTCGCCTCCACCATACAGATGGCACAACTGACACCTTCGGTCACGGTTGAGGAATTGGCGAAAGCCCAAAACAAAGCCACACCTACAGAGCGACGGTTGTGGAAATCAACTGGTGCAGAGTATCGCAATGGATTGTGGTATGGCCCGAATGGGCGGCCATGCCTACCTAAATGTTTGTTTTCTATCTACGCTATCATGACACATGGGAAAGATCATGTGTCAAAGGGGGGAATGGTAGATAGCATTAATCAACATTGGTATACACAAGGGTTTTCAAATTACGCACAGAGTTTTTGTGCCAAATGCCTTGTTTGCATCACAAACAATATAGGGAGAGGGCAGAAAGTCGGACCAACCCATCATCCACCACCATTGTTACCTTTCGATCACTTAATGATGGATTTCGTGGAGTTGACACCATGTGAGGGAAAAAGATATTGTTTAGTAATGGTAGACATGTTCTCCAAATGGGTTGAAGTATTTCCCAGCAAGGCGGCTGACTCTGCAGCCGTTGCTAAAGCTTTAATCACAGAAATCATTCCGAGATGGGGAATACCAAAGAAACTATCCAGTGACAATGGTTCACATTTTGTGAACCAAGCCATTCACCAGCTATCTCAGTATGTGGGAATTGATCTACGTACCCACTGTGCATACCATCCCCAAAGTGGGGGAGCAGTAGAAAGAGAGAACGGTACACTAAAGAACAAACTGGCCAAAGCAACGGCAGACACAGGTATGTCATGGGTAAAGGTCTTACCACTGGTCTTGCTGGCCATGAGGGGGCGTTCCAGAGTAAAGGTAGGACTGTCCCCCTATGAGATCCTGATGGGGCGACCCATGCCAATGGGAACAGGTGCACCACACGACAGCAATATGAACACAGAACAATTTCATCACAACATGATTGACTATTGTACTAACCTCTCCCGAACTCTGCAAACTATCCGTACACAGGTTAAAGAGGCTTTACCACTACCTAAAGAAGGGCAACTCCATGATCTGCAACCAGGGGATTGGATCGTGGTGAAGGACTATCGGAGGCGAACCTGGCACTCACCGAGGTGGTTAGGACCATTCCAAGTCCTGCTGGTCACCTCATCAGCGGTCAAGGTAGCTGAAAGGGCCACCTGGATCCACGCCAGCCATTGCAGACGGGCACCACCACTGACGACCGACCCAACACCGCAAGATTGCAGCAGACCCAGCCCTGACAACGAGGCAAGATGTTCCACCAGTCACCACCAACACGCCACTCCGAGAGGGAGCAACCCCAAGCCGGGGAACGACTCTACGTTGGAATCATCCTTCTCTTCAGCGTCATTGTGAGGTCCCAGGCTGTCCTGACAAACGGCCGGGACAATGGAACGGATTCCCTGTTCCAGTTGGAATATAACCTTAAGGATGTCAACAACAGCTTTGACGCCCTCCTAAGGGCAGCCAAGGCACATTTCGGAATTAACAAAGTATGCGGAGTTGGACCACGTTCCGTCTCCTCCGGAATACCCCTAATGGCTGTCCCGTTATCCCCATGTGCTATAGCCTCGGCAATGCATGCTTATTATCGGTCAGGGTTGGTCACAATGAATTCCAAAAATGCAGACTGGTCATGGATAAAAAGGGAATGCGATAATATTACCCACTATCCACTGAGACCCCTCCAATGTACAAATACTATAAAGTTTGGCAACTACCCCCCCACATGCACAGGTTGTGGAACAGCCGTTCCAGTCACGATAGCTGCGATTGCCGGGCCTTTCTTATGGTGTGCCCAAAGTACAGTAAACACACACACGGGTATATCATTTCCTACTCCACTAGGAACATTGAATGAACTGTACTGCACTGAAACCTATGATCTTCCTATCGCTTCCCGCACGGGGTCTACTAACGAAGATTCCACGTGGCAAAGTCAACTTTCTATGACTTTCCAGGTGACAGATTCCTGTGCGCTACCGGCACCCCAGGGGCTATACTGGGTATGCAATAACTCTGCGTATGATTTCCTACCCTCAAAATTGATTGGATCTTGCGCACTTGGTTCCGTGGTGCCACTATTGCGCCCGGCCTCACCCTCTATTATCAACAGGCGAAGTACACGCTCCATACCTAAAGATGTCTTCCATACTCATCAACAGACTAAGTGGGCCAGGACTCTAGGAGCTCTATTCCCCACCTATGGTGTTATGTCAGCTCTTGACCAGATCCGTGATTTATCTGTCACAGTAGAAACGATAGCTAATCACACGGCAGAGGTTCTGTCCATGATCTCAAACCAACTTTCATCTACTCGACTCATGGTACTACAAAACAGAGCAGCCTTGGACTATCTTCTAGCAGCGGCAGGTGGTACATGTACGATAATAGGTATGGAATGCTGTACTGATATCCTTGACTCATCTAAAAATATCACTGACATTTTGGATGATATGCGCAATAACACTTGAAGAACTACATAAACGTAACTGAGAATTGGGATCCGTTGGGCGATTGGTTAGGAAACATGGGCAACTCCATTCTGAAGTATGTGCTCTGTGTAGTAGTTATACTACTCCTCTTCATGGTATTCATTACATGTTTAAAAAGAATTACCATTTATTGTTTCAAGACCACAGAGACAATGATGATGAATGTTCTTGTGGTTGACCCTTCCGAGTATCCACTTCATAACATTAGAGTCGAAAGTGAACCATTATGCTGATTTTAAAATGTATAATTACTGTTATTTTGTTTTGTTTTGGTTTCCTTCTGAAATGTTGTTTATTCTATAGCAATTGTAATTATTAGCTACCTCACTCCATGACTATCTCAGGTTTTGTTTCGTTATACAAGACACTTATGTCTATGTCATTGACATATGATTTATACCCCATGGGGTGGGTACGACATGATCTTTACTCTTTTCTTGTAATTGGGCCATTAGAACAAGAAAAGAGAAGTTTATCAAGTCGTACCCAGTAACGAAGGACTCAGTCTCTGATAAGAATCACTATGTGGTCAGTTACCGAATCCTAAGTTGCATACTTTTTGATTTATGAGCCTCGAAATGACAGGTGCCCCTACCCAATCAGCTCATCAAATTACATGACAACAATGACTAAGCAGTATTTGACACAAGGATATATCCATGACATTCGGATGGAGCAGATGACAACATAAAACTTGATGCTAAGTGTTGGCGATCTATGCGGAAGACACAAACGCCTCAAAGTCCACATTGAAATTCGTCAGGACGACATCGTGGAGTCCTACTGCACATGTAAAGCAGGGTGAGTACGTTAGTGATGTGTTTACAATGAAAATAAGCCTAAGATCTGCTAACTACTAGCTACAATGGGCTAATCACCTAGCTATGCTAATCACACGATGGCGTGGTAGCGGTCTGGTCCTAGCAAAAAAAACAATTCACTGCTCAATGTACCTGTACACTGAAATAGGTGACAAATAAACCTTTGAATTTTAACTAATTAGCGAGCTTTGTAGCTTTTTGTGTCGGCGCTGCTGTAAATTGATGTGGAGTCGCTATCGAACATTTGATTGTTGCACTTGTGAACTTTCAGTGTTTTAAGTAAATCATAAAAACCACTGCGTTCAGTAATTGCCTTATCAGATACAGCACCTGTAAATAACTCGGACACAAAAGTGACAGACCCACTTGGATCACATCCAGTCAATGCTTTGAGGGTTGTGCTTGACTTATAGTCACTATAAAGCTGACTCTGTAAAGCCAGTGCAGATGGCACCTGGGTCTTACATCAATAATGACTACAGTAGAAGGAAATTATTTTCTAAGTTTTCAGGCATGTTTTTAATAATGTCTCTCTGAGGCCATATGTAGTTGGTCTCATAGAGGCCACCAAATGTAAAATCCATAAGCTCTATCCATGTATTAAAAACAAGTCCTGCCGACTGCATGGATACTTCAAATCTCGATGAAACGCGCTCCCTGTAATCTCTCTGGATATCTGTGGTCATTATTTCACGTTCCACAAGCTCATCTAAGAACCATGGACCTCATTCTCGAACGCAGTTAAGAAAAAGTTAAGAAATGTCTTCTTAACTCCACTTACGAAGTTCCCGGGACAATTCTGGCATTCCTGAATGGTTTCTCATCTGGGATTGGTTCTTAGCTAAGAACAGGATTTAAGAACACGGAAAAGCAGTCGTAGCGTCCTATTCTTAAGGGTTGAATTTGTGAGAAATCATTGGTGATTGCGTTCACATCAATTCGACATCCTCGGATTTAAATAATTATAATAATAATAAATACGAGAATATTTGTATCATTAACAATTATGTTTCACATGCATAGTCATGATTCTACGAGACATCGTGATGTCCTAAAATAAATAAAAGCACGACATGAACACTGCAAATGGCAGTGAATAAATAAATAAGCACTAAACTCAATCGCGTGGATATAGCCATAGGGGAATAGAATTGACACATCTACATTCTGTTAATGAACATGTGAATATCCATAACTAAAATATATCATATGGGCCTACATCATATACATAATATACATCATATACATCATATACATAATATACATCATATACATAATACATCATATACATAATATACATCATATACATCATATACATAATATACATCATATACATAATATACATCATATACATCATATACATAGGGCCTATCAAGATCCACAAGTAGCCTACTCATGTATTTAACTCAACTGTACAATTGAATCTGCTCTCAGCCGTCTTGTTCTCTATTGTTATTTTTCATTGTTGGTTCTACAGTATTTCTTTACCTTGCTTAGTGTGTACATTGTAAGAGCCAGTGGAGAAACATTCCACTGCTCATCTTACTGGTATGATGTTGCATGTGACAAATATAACCTTGAACTTGCACTGGACTTGAACATCAATTTTGTAAATTGAACCATGCCATCCAATAATCAGTGACCAATCCAGCTATTTAAAGGGCCAAGTCTGCACCCTAGGACTACACACACAATATGGCATATCTACTGCTGCTGGAAGCTATCGCTGATCGTGCGCTGAGGAGGGAGCGCCAGTACCGCGACCATGCGGACCTATTTGCAGAGAGCGATGAATACTTAGTGGGACGCTTCAGGCTCCCAAGACCTGTCCTAATGGAGCTGTGCAACACCCTGGAGCCAGCACTGAGGAGCCGGACCAGACGCTCAAACCCTGTGCCACCACACGTCCAGGTACTGTCCACCTTGGGCTTTTTAGCCACTGGGACATTCCAGAGGGAGCTAGGAGACAGGGTGGGCATATCGCAGCCATCCATCAGCCGCGCCCTCCATCGAGTTGTGAATGGAATCATACCACTGGCCACACAATACAATTCCCATATACTGCACAACAACAGATCCCAGTCATGAGATGATTCAATGCCATTCTGCCCAACACCATCGGTGCAATTGACTGCACGCACGTGCGCATCAAGGCACCCTCCCCAGATCCGTTTTCCATTTCTCAACAGAAAGCAATACCACTCCATCACCGTTCAAATCATCTGCAACGCCCACAACCACCTGCTCAACGTGGTCTCCCGCTTCCCAGGAGGTGCACTCCTACATCCTACAAAATCCTGCGCAACATCGCCATGAAAAGTGGTGTACCACTACCCCTCCAGCCACCTCACCAACCACCTTACCAGGATGTGCGTCCTGACCCATTCCTGGGCCCGCACAACAGACCCGCTGTCCAAGTCTGACAACAATTGATTGCACGGATGTAGGCCAAATAAAGCCTTTCAACATTCATTTGACTGTCACTATTCTTTGATACAGTTTACCATTTATCTCAGGAACTAAATCACTTCAGTAATACTCAAACAAGGGTGTCAGGGCATCTTTCTGTTTATTTGGGTGAGGGTGTCGTTAATTTTCGCCATCGTGTGTATTTATTATGTGTGTATTTATTTCTTTATTTATTATGTGTGTATTTATTATGCGTGTATTTATTTATTATGTGTATTTCTTTCTTTATGGTGTGTGTACTTATTTCTTTATTTCTTTATTTTTGTATTTATGTGTGTATTTATTTTTTAGACTCCCTGCAAGAGTACCTCCATCTGTGTGCACACGGTCCTGTGGTTGCCCTTATAAGGAGCTGGCGGGGCGTGTCTGTATGCAAATTCAGGTGTACGAGCACGCGCGTTCCATTTAAGAATCAGTGGCATTCCTCATTTGCGCAGCTGAGAACACTTTGGCAGTTTAAGAACACATTTCCCCGCGTTCATGAATCCGGCGGGGATATTTCTTAGGGTTGTTCTTACGAAGTTCGTAAGAAGACACTTAAGAAAATGTTCCAGAATGAGGTCCCATGTTCTTCTAACTAAATGTAGCTCTAGTCTAATCTATGAACACAACAAGCTTTGTTTGTGGGACATCATGGCGGCTCTATTGCAAGGGGCGTGGTCTTAAGAAATCAGGCAATCTTATTGGTTATTATTCTCCGCGTGACTGACAGGGTGGAAAGGTCCATTGGCTAAGATGTCTTCATATCCTGTAGCATTAAGCATACCCTTCACTGGAACTAAGGGGCCTAGCCCAAACCCTGAGAAACAGCCCCAGACCATTATCCCTCCTAGGCACTTCCACTTCACAATAATAGCACTTACGGTTGACCGGGGCACATCTAGTTGGGCAGAAATTTCACGAACTGACTTGCGGCAAAGATGGCATCCTATTGTCACGGTTTCGGCCGTGCCTATGTGTTTTCTATTTGTCTCGGCCGGGTCTCCGGGCTCACTGTGTGTTGGTGGGCGTGGCTTCGGACTCCGGTGCCGCCCCAGCATCATCAGCTGCACCTGCTCTGCGCTCACACCTCGATCCCTCGTTTCCATCTCCGACACCCTTCCCGGTTGGACCGCAGCAGCATCCGTCTCCCGCTGCTGGGTGGCAGCCATCCCCGGTACCATTCCCGGTTGGACCGCAGCAGCATCCGTCTCCCGCTGCTGGGTGGCAGCCATCCCCGGTACCATTGGTGGGCACGGTGGCACAGTGCTTGCACTGCTGCCTCACAGCAAGAAGGTCCTGGGATCGATTCCCGCTTGGGGCGCTGTTGACTCGGGGTGTCCAGGTGGGTGATCTCCCGGTCTTTCTGTGTGGAGTTTGCATGTTCTCCCCGTGCTCTGCGGGGTCTCCTTACGGAGTAAAAGAACCCCAATTAAAAACATGCGAAGAATCGCTTCTCCTGTCCAGTCCCTGACCAAGACGTGGACGATAGATCTGGAGCTGATGGTCCCCGGGCGCTGTCGAGAACAGCTGCCCACTGCTCCTGGCTGCCCCTGGAGGCAGCATTACACAGGATGGGTCAAATGCAGAGACATAATTTCCGCGGGCCACCCTCCCTGTATGTGTGTGTGTTTGGCAGCCACCACTTCAAGCATGCTGTGTTTGTGTGACCATAAAAAGTGTGGATGAATAAAGTTCTTCTTCTTCTTCTTCTATTCCCGGTTGGACCGCAGGAGCATCCGTCTCCCGATGCTGGGTGGCGGCCATCCCCGGTACCATTCCCGGTTGGACCGCAGCAGCATCCGTCTCCCGCTGCTGGGTGGCGGCCATTCCCGGTACCATTCCCGGTTGGACCGCAGCAGCATCCGTCACGCGCTGCTGGGTGGCGGCCATTCCCGGTACCATTCCCGGTCGGACCGCAGCAGCATCCGTCTCCCGCTGCTGGGTGGCGGCCATCCCCGGTACCATTCCCGGTCGGACCGCAGCAGCATCCGTCTCCCGCTGCTGGGTGGCGGCCATTCCTGGTACCATTCCCAGTTGGACCGCAGCAGCATCCGGTCCCCGTGGCTGGGTCGCAGCCATCCCCGGTCCCGTTCCCGGTTCCCGCTGCTGGGTTGCAGCCATCCCCGGTACCGGTCCCGGGTGGACTGCAGCAGCCTCCAGTTCCTGTGGCTGGGTCGCAGCCATCCCCGGTCCCGTTCCCGGTTCCCGCTGCTGGGTCGCAGCCATTCACGGTCCCGTTCCCGGTTCCTGCTGCTGGGTCGCAGCCATCCCCGGTCCCGTTCCCGGTTCCCGCTGCTGGCTTGCAGCCATCCCCGGTACCAGTCCCGGGTGGACTGCAGCAGCCTCCGGTTCCTGCGGCTGGGTCGCAGCCATCCCCGATCCCGTTCCGGTTCCCGCTGCTGGGTCGCAGCCATCCCCCGGTCCCATTCCCCGGTTCCCACTGCTGGGTTGCAGCCATCCCCGGTACCGGTCCCGGGTGGACTGCAGCAGCCTCCGGTTCCCGCTGCTGGGTCGCAGCCATTCCCGTTCCCGTTCCCGGTTCCCGCTGTTGGGTCGCAACCATCCCCGGTCCCGTTCCCGGTTCCCGCTGCTGGCTTGCAGCCATCCCCGGGCCCGTTCCAGCGCCACCTGTGTCCCCGTTCTGACATCACCTTTGTCCCTGCTCCGACGTCACCTGTGTCCCCGTTCTGACATCACCTTTGTCCTTGCTCCGACGTCACCTGTGTCCCCGCTCCGACGTCACCTGTGTCCCCGCTCCGACGTCACCTGTGTCCCCGCTCCGATGTCACCTGTGTCCCCGTTCTGACATCACCTTTGTCCCTGCTCCGACGTCACCTGTGTCCCCGTTCTGACATCACCTTTGTCCTTGCTCCGACATCACCTGTGTCCCCGCTCCGACGTCACCTGTGTCCCCGCTCCGACGTCACCTGTGTCCCCGCTCCGACGTCACCTGTGTCCCCGCTCCGACGTCACCTGTGTTCCCGCTCCGACGTCACCTGTGTCCCCGCTCCGACGTCACCTGTCTCTTCCGCCCTACCTCCAGGCCGTCCACCTGAGGGTCCCTGCTCGGCCTCTGCCCTGCCTCCAGGTCATCCGCCTGATGGTACCAGCTTGGTGATAGTGGGTCGCCTGGAGGCTCCCGTTGAGGGGGGGGTACTGTCACGGTTTCGGCCATGCCTATGTGTTTTCTATTTGTCTCGGCCGGGTCTCCGGGCTCACTGTGTGTTGGTGGCCGTGGCTTCGGACTCCGGTGCCACCCCAGCGTCATCAGCTCACACCTGCGATCTATCTAAAATCAACTACTGGATAAAAACCCCGGCTTTCCACCCACCCATCGCCAGATAATTGTGTTAGTCACTATTGAGTTAATCCGTATGGATTGTAACCCGTCTCCAGCCAGCCTGTCCCTCACCTGCCTGCCTGCCTGTCCCTCACCTGCCTGCCTGTCTGTCCCTCACCTGCCTGCCTGTCTCTCACGTAAATAAATAGTCTTTTTTGTTCTTATACTCCATTTGGGTCCTCCTGTACCCCGTGACACCTATGACAGTGCCGCGTTCAAAGTCACTGAGCTCTTTAATCTCTGTGGAGATTTCATGGCTATCTGCTTGATTTTTTTTGGTGTATATTTTATACACCTGAATGCAATAATTAGTAGGGTGTCCACTGACTTTTGGCCATATAGTGTACAGATGTAGGCTATATAAATAAATCACCAAATTATGTGAATAAAAACGTTAAATCGTAATGTGTTTGACCGCTCCTATGTTGCATAGCAACGCCAGTAGGGCCTATTTCTTTGGAAAAATCGTTATTGGCCTGTTAATAAAAACTATTTAAATTGTAATATGTCTATTAGCCTACTTTTATATTGCCATGGTGTTACTGCTAGTGCTGGTCCTGGTGCTACTGTTACTGCTGGTGCTAGTACTGGTGTTAGTGCTAGTCCTGGTGCCAACTGCTGGTGCTAGTGTTGTGTCGACTGTCTGGGAAGGTATTCTGTGACATTCTGTGAATGTCAGCATATAACAATGTATATTTTAGTACATTGATTTATATGTGTATTGCTCACCTGGATATTTTTGCTGTATATTCCATTTCATTTTATATTTCATTTACTTATTTTACATAGAATTTCTATTCATAGTTCTATTTCTATTTTGCACAGTTCTATTTCTATTTTGTAGTTCTATTCTATTTTGTATTCCTTTATAATTACTGTCGGCTGTCGGGCGTTTTGCACAAAAAGTTTTTCACTCACTGCTTATACTCACGTGTAAATTGTGAAGTGACAATAAAATACTTGAAACTTGAAACTATTTTTTGATAAAATAGTGAAGCGGCCGAGACTCACTATTATTCGCTAAAGGACCGACGGGTTTATTAATTGTTTTGGTAACATTAATCGAATAAAAGATTAGGTATCCCGTAGGTTACTAGGATTGAGGTAACGGTATGGTAAAGCGAGCGGATCCAATGGGTAACTAAGTGAGCCGTACTGGGATTGAAGTACTGCAAGGCCTTGATAACAAATAGAAGACTAGAAAAATTCCAGGGAAATTTTGAGGGTGCCTACTAAGCAAGCAATAACACACACACACACACACACACAAAGATGTGTAGGAGAGGAGTAGAGAGATACACGTATGTACTTTGAAGTAATGTTTCATTAGCACACTAACTGCTTAGTCAGCCTTTCTGTAGAACTCTCTTAGATAAAGTAGCGGCATTTGGCAAATAACATACAGCGATATTGAGAGAGAATCATAAGCAGGGGGGCGTTGTTCAGTGGACATTTCGGTAACATGCTGCAGTGTGTGTGGGAAAGCTTGGGGGACATAGCAACAGTAACTAGGGGGGGCGGGACTTGCCGCTTGAATAGGGAAAGGTCCATTGAGCGCTTCCAACTTTGGGGAAGGCCCTTTGCTGTTCCAGCATGACTGCTCCCCTGTGCACAAAGCAAGGTCCATAAAGACATGGTTAGATGAGTTTGGTGTGGAGGAACTCTACTGGCCTGTACAGGGCCCTGACCTCAACCCCATTGAACACCTTTGGGAGGAATTAGAACACTGATTGCGAGCCAGGCCTTCTCATCCAACATGAGTGCCTGACCTCACGAATGGGCACAAATGCACAGACACTCCAAAATCTTGTGGAAAGCCTTCCCAGAAGAGTGGCAGCTGTCATAGCCGCAAAGGGGTCCAACTCCATATTAATGCCCATGGTTTTAGAATACTTTTCAAAAGTTGATTACAACCTAGACAGGCCTAAAGCTATACAGCTTAAGGCTATGTATTAGCACACAATCTGTTCTAAAGAGCTATATTATAGCTAGCACATGCCAAATACTCCTTATATCAAACCACTTTTGCTATTGAATATGCAAATGTATTTGTCTATTTGATACAAATAGACAATCAAATAGAAGTCAAGTACCTCAGTATAGAATTTGTTGTGCTCTTCTATATGCACTCAATCGGCAAGCATGACAAACAAGTAGTCGTCACAATTTACTTGACAACAATCTCTTGGGGAAACATAGGAACTTTTATTCTCATCTCTATTATACACAGGGACCATATGAGGAAGAGCCTTCCAAAATGCAGAGTGAGGTAACTTGAACAATTGATAAATAGAGAGATAGATGTTTGGACATATGCTTGTATTCTCTTCCGTCTTCTTATTACTGTGGTGGTGGCGGTGATGGACGTCCCCCCTGTCTGGTTTACTTCTTCCACTGCTTGTTCTCATAGTCCCACTTGGAAGAGATCCCCTCCACTGGGTTGATCCTCATGTCAAGCATCCTCTGCAGCTCCTTCTCCTTGTACTCTGGTTCGAAGGTGTGAGGCACAGGGCCATACACTGTGGACAACACAAGTGGTCAGACTGGTCAGGTTGTGGGGCCATTTGCACAACAGACAATGCTAGCATAGCAAGATAAAAGCAATGTTGCTTTTTTGGGTTTGACATCAATAAGAATGCATAAAATGACACCAGCCTTATCCTATAACCCCAGTATTTGAGATCCATGGAAACTAAAGGACAAGGCCTATTAAGTTATAGACGTAAAAAATAGGCATGACACATAAGCTCAATTAATAAAAAAAATAATAATAAAGGATACGCACCAAACGTTCTCTGCCAAATAACAAGCAGGCCAGTCAAGCTAAAGAAGAAGATGATTCCCGCAATGACAGACTTCCACTGGTCACTTCCCTGGTTCATCTCTGCAAAGCTCTGGTTGAAGCTGATGCGGTACACTGTAAATGTCAAACACAAACTGTGATTGGCAACTTGCACTAAAGCCATCATTCCTGTGCAATGCCGTTGACAACATGGAAACATACAAAATAGCTTCAAGAAATAAATGTATGCAGCGCATATAGGGGCAGATTCTTACGTGCGACCTTCTCCTCATTGGAGAGCCCTGCCCAGGAACCCTTCTCCTTTTCCTTCAAAGACATCTGCTCAGAGCTCAGGTCCTGCACAAAGCGTATGGCAGGCAGGGGGCTCTCCCGCCTGTCAAAGTAGGCAGGCAGAGAATACTCCTCGACCTTGGCGACTCCTGCACGGGAGGGGGGGGGGGGGGGGGAAGACAGAATGATTCAGTTCTGGCTAGGGATGCAAACTTGCACTCGAGTAAATGATTACTCTCCAAGCTAAAATCAAAAATGGTTACAAAAATATTGCAATTGCAACAGTTGCCGCAATTTCATCATTGCGGCAATCATCTTATGTTATAAAGTTTTGGAGCAGGGCATATGATATAGTCAGAAGACAGAAAGCTCAATGTATAGTAGCATGCTGCTGCGGTGGTGGTACAGTAAACATTTTGTCGAAAATCTGACCAGCCAAGCTCCGGCGGGGTGCAACACACGGACTATGAAATAAAGATGAAAACTAAATTAATGTATAAATTAGTGAAAACTACTGTGGACATTTTGCACACCTTGTAAATAAAGAAAATAAAAAGGGCCAACAAAACTATTTCTTGCTGAGATTTGGACCATGTATTGATCATAATTTTTTTTAGGATTAACTTATTAGTCTAACTTAAAACCAATTCATAATGGAGTAGACATTACACACATGATCAAAATGATCGTTTTATTAAAAGGTCCTGTATGTAAGAATCATCAATCCGTTCAGGGACTACATGTAGCAATTTTTTAATTGCTTTAAATTGCCATTTTATGAGCAGGTTGTGGTGGAAGTGAAAAATGAGAGCTTCCATGTGGCGTAGAACAGCTTTTGGGCTGATTTCTCTTATATTTGAGTCAGGTCGGATTTTGTGGGGAAAAAGGAACGAAGTGACATGTAAGCGTGGATAATTAAATAGATATTTCATAGCTTTTTCAATGTGTACAAGGTTGAATTGTGATTAGAACCAACATTAGTTTGATTGTTATTGTCTCAACACACAGAGTTCACAATGCACTGATTCTTACATATAGTACCTTTAATATGATCAAAATCTGAAATAGATTTTCTAATTATGGGAACAAAAGGCAGCCAACACCAGAAGGTTATGGGAAAGGTTGCCCCTGTTCATGGGCCAACAAATGTTTATCATGACCCAGTACCCTTCAGCATTACAACAGTGTGTTTGCAGACATGTAGTCCGCGCGTGCAATGCAGCGCACACACCAACCAGCATTTGGACAGTGAACACTGTAGTCCAAAGAAGTTTGCTAGTTATCAAGTAGAGCGCCTCACCTGTCCCGCTGTTAATGCCAAGGGAAGAGCATCAACAAGTTAGGAATAAGCCATGTAAAGCGGTGACCTACCATGTCCCCCACGTACACACGCCGTTGTGGAAATGGCGCGGCGGCCAACAAGACGAAGTGCTCTGGCGGCCAGCATTCTGACAAAGAGATCATATTAGATATTAGTATCATAGTAGAGTTCACTCGTTAGGCCCGTATATAGACACACAACACAACTTGGTAACAGGACAGTCCAATACGCATCAACTATGTGTTGGAATACAATAGTTTGCTGGAAATCAAATAATAAGCACATTGATTAAGACTCGTTTGAACGCAATCGATATATATGTACATATATGTACACACTGCTGACAAGTTACATCTAGTCGTGATCCAATTAACCACCAACACACTATTTTAGACAGATCGTATATTTACCAACTATATTATATTTGCAATTAGGCAAACGTGAGGTGCCAAGCGCCGCAATGACCATATTATGACCAAATGTGTCCGTGTGCTCGCCTATACACCGATATAAGGCAGACTGCAGTACATCCATGACCACATGTCTGAAGTAACATTTCACAATAGTACGTCACGTAATTATATTTAACGCGAATTAGCACTAATAGGCCAACGTTAACATAATACGCAGTGACGCTAGGCTATCAGATAGCACAAGGTCACGGCGCCCGGGCCACAACGGTAGAAACACGCGTGTATTACAATTTGAACAAAACACAAAATGTAACTTAAAGACTCAGAGATCTAGGCATGTGTAGAACGTTAAACACGACCCCCGCTATATATTAATCGCTCGCAATAGCACGATCTCTAACGCCATCTCCTCCGCCCGGGTCAATGTCACACACACGCTGCATCGTCCGCTAAATAATCCCCATCACAGCCATGGATTATACGTGCTAGTTAACTCCTCGTTGCGATACAAACCGTGCGTATGGTTGCGATGCGGTTTATTTAAACACAAAGCAAGAAGGGGAGAGAACAACATACGGTGCCGTTGTTGCTAGCTTGCTTTCGCGTTTACCTTAAAGGACGTGAGCCGGGAAGCGGAAGACCGTAAAGCGGCGCGGAGCTGTACGACTCGCTGACGTCACGACGCCGCTGCTTTACGGCCGCTCTGACCAGCATTTGGACAGTGGTGCGTTCCAGTTTAAAGAGGTCGGAAGAACGGACGTCGCCAAGCCCAATTTAACTGAACGCTGTGTGTGTGTGACTTTTGCTCCAACATATTCCAGTTGTAACATATGAAAATATAAAGTTTGGTCTTCACATGGAAAACAAAAAAACAGAATTTAGAAATGTTTTGATTATTTGGGGAAAATATTGTGTTCATAAATGTCGCTTTCTTCAGACTTCCCTCATATTTAGAGCTTTGTTTTTACTTATTTCTTTTTTGAGGCTGTCTAATTTGTATTTGTTTGTTTGCATTCGCTCGGTTCCATTCATGTGAATATTTTGAAAATGAATATGATGTGCCTTTTGTAATGTGATATTATTGTTCAATAAAAAAAAAACTTGAAAAATTAAAGACAAAAAATCGTGGTTGGTGAGGTTCTTCCGACTTTCCGAGTTTTGGAACGCACACTGATTTGGAGTCAGTGTGCGTTCACCCCTGAAACTACAGACTAGGAAGACGGGAATTCCGACTTCCGAGTATAACTCGAAGCGCCATAGTTGCATCCACCTGTGCGGTGGCGCTGCCAAGCTAAAGATTAGACGCGGACTGCCTTGGATTTTCAGATACTTGTCTAAACGTCTGTCTATTTTACTGCGATCTCTATTCGCACATTTTGACGGCTCAACGCTATCAACCTACTGCGGGGAAGAGGCTGTCATATGCACTTCCCACCCCCCTCCGGAATGAGATCCAGCTAACAGCTAGCAGCCAAAACGACTTGCACGCTATATACATGTTAGCCAGTATATCTCCACTATTCTGCCACGAGGTTTTTTTGGGGGGGTGATTTAAATTAAATTACATTAAATTACATTAAATTAAACATGCCTATCGTGCTGACCACGCAGGCGTATTGTAAGATGCTTCTACACGCTGCCAAATACCCACATTGCGCCGTGAATGGGTTGCTAGTCGCAGAGAAGGTGAAGGAGCACAAGAAGGAGCCCTCAGCACCGGTGCTGTGCGTGGACTGCGTGCCCCTGTTCCACGGGACCCTCGCCCTGGCGCCCATGCTGGAGGTGGCTCTCACACTGGTAAGCACATGGATGGTGATGATAATGAGACACCTGAAAACAGAACATCTAAACCAGCCTTTGTTTTCAAATGACGATAACAGTTATACATCTGTCGTCTCCTGTCGTCCTATACAGTACATCTCATCTGTTCTATATTCACAGATCGATACTTGGTGCAAGGAAAATCGATATTTCATTGTTGGGTATTATCAGGCCAATGAGCGCACTAAGGACTTCAGGTAAAACGTTTGTGCAGACATACATACATACATACATACTTACAGAGCAAGTGATGTCATTCATTCTCGACTGTGCTATTCAAAGTGTTTGTTTGTTTTATAGACCTAACCAGGTTGCTGAAAAAGTTGCCGCCAGGATATCTGAGAACTTTGGTGAAGCAGCCATTGTGATGGTAATGTCGACCAGACGCTTGGATGAGGCACAAAATATCTCCCTCATGAGTATATTGAGCTCTTCTAATTTTCTATCTTTTTTTTTCCTTCAGGTGGATAACAGTAGACTGACAATGAGCTGTTTCGAACCCATTGTTCTCATATACGATCACCACGAGAACAAATGGAAAAGCAGAGATGTAAATCAGTAAGTTTATAGCCCGACAGTGCTATCAAACCATTGTTATCCCTATATGTTTATGTATAGTTGC
This sequence comes from Coryphaenoides rupestris, assembly GCA_002895965.2. Taxonomy (NCBI): domain Eukaryota; kingdom Metazoa; phylum Chordata; class Actinopteri; order Gadiformes; family Macrouridae; genus Coryphaenoides; species Coryphaenoides rupestris. Next base: position 1,242,122 of record PIJE02000020.1, read on the forward strand.
CTCATGCCTTAAGCAGACATCTCATTCTATAAGGCATCCTGAAGAGTGCATAATACTCAAGTGAACAGTCTTTGTTCAATAAATGAGATCAGCAAAATATATTGTGTGTGATGTGTTTTAACCAATAATAGTGATTTGCTGTGTTTCAACCAACCTGCAAAGCAGGTTACTTTGATGATTATTATTATGAGTGGTTGAACATAAAAATCACGTCTGCTGTGTGTTTCAGGGACTGCTTCGAGGATTGGTTTGAGGCACAGAAGATCACATCCGCCTTGCTCGAAGGCCGGTCCTACGAACACCTGATTGACTTTGACAACCACCTGGATGACCTGAGGAATGACTGGACCAACCCAGTCATAAACAAGTCTGTGCTGGACCTGTGCTAGAGCTCAGCCTGGAGCGTATTGGACATGGACAGAGATACTGCCAATACAGCATGCATGATGCTACTCAGAACGTAGCACCGGGAACAAAAAGTACTAAATGCTTAACGTTAAAAAGTCTCACGTTGATGGGAGACTTGTGGAGCATTGAACGCCAAATGTTTCAAGGGCAAGCACATTGGTACTGTATGTACTGTTGGTGTGCTGCTATACTTCCCAGAGGATGCTGAGAGGATTTTTGGTAGTTTGTCTCAGAATGCGACTTGACATGTATTTCTTCTCCAATGATTCCGATTAGTTTGTTTCATAATTGGTTTGCGTAATGAATTTTAGAAAAGGTAATATATTTTGTCCTGTATTTTCAGGGTTAAGTGAAAACGATAAACTAAATACTGATACTGAATCTTATAAAACAATGATTATAATGGTAATTTATGGTACCAAGATTTATTAATATTGTTAATTCATAGTTATTATAGATGGAGCCAGATAAACTAATTGTCTGTGCCCGACCATAAACGTTGTCAGAATGACTGTTTTGGGTACGTTAATGTTGATGGACTTGTGCCATGGTTATCATAGCAAAACCATGATTGACTGATAGGTCTGCTGTATGAAATGTCTTATTTTTTTCTATTACTGTGAGAGAAGGGCTGGTGAGCAATGTGTGCAGCACTGCTCACACTCTTTCTCTCCAGATATGTCTGTATTCTCTTTGCTCTATTTCATTAAACTTGTAAACTTGTCGACTTGTGATAATATCCATCCATTGGTCTAATGAGGCTCAGGCCAGGGTAAACCTGCACAGCTGGGGTACTAGGAGATAATTGCAAAACTTGTCACAGACATAAAATGATGCAACTTTTTTGTAATTAGGATATCTAATCCCAAATTGAGAATGAAAATGCTGTCCTAAAATAGCCAAAAACAATACACAATACTGTTGATGCAATCTTTTGAAAAATAAATAATGAAAACAGTGTAAATATGATGATGCTGATGGAATACAATCGAATTGTATGCAACCCATTTGAGATTTAATATTACAATTGCATTTTGATAATTACTGATGGTAAAGTAGGATTATGTCTTATGTCAACCAGGCTGACTTGTCATTTTGTATTGTCCTATCATTGACAAACCCTGGAATATGCACAATGCAATAATTTGTGGCAACGGGGCTACTTTTAGGGAAAACGAAGCCTGCTCACTCAGAAATTACGCACCACAACCACAATGAACACAATTGACGCGAACCCGTCCAGTTTTATCTCGTCAAATACCGCCACCACGTGTCCACTAATATGAACTGCAGCCAGACGACGTACGACCCTTTTACCTTCTGCAACATTGCCGACCGTTCGTGACGTCATTAGCGCCGCCTCCTTGTGCGTCACACGTCATTTACGCGGGAACATTTTGGTCCGTAGTTCGCGCCACCATGGACCCGTCCGAAGTGGAGTTTCTCGCAGAAAAGGAGATTGTGAAGATAATTCCAAACTTCAGTCTTGATAAAATCTATTTAATTGGTGTAAGTACGTTTCTACAGCGTGTTGTTAATGTCTGATACTGATACCAACTTATACATTGACCGAATCATAACGAGGAGATCATTGACACACTAAAACTCAATCTAAATATCAAAATAATCTCAATAATAAGCAGTGTGCAGTGTCTAATCCTTTGGGTGGATGACATTTTGACGTATTTACATATGTCCTGTGTTGTGTTTTGTGTTTTTAATAGGGGGATTTGGGTCCTTTTAACCCTGGTCTACCTGTCCAAGTCCCCGTCTGGCTTGCTTTGAATCTGAAGCAGAGACAGAAGTGTCGCATTTTGCCCCCTGAATGGATGGATGTTGGTAAGATGCACTGATGTGTGATCATATTGGCCATGTGCAGTGTCTCATCATTATACCCCCTTCTGTCAAGCACGACCCGATGGAGGAAACTTGGTAACTTTGTCATGTTTGTGGGTATTCTAGTCATAGTGCTGTTAGAAGTATATTTTCAGTGCAGTCTACATGTAGCCTACAATTTAATTGCCTTGTTAAATACAAGTATTGGATGCATCAGCAGAAAAGTAAACTTATTTCATGATTTGCCAAGAATATGTTTACGATGCCGTTCCTAATGTGCTGTCTGCAGACAAACTGGAGGAGGTGAGGGAGATGGAGCGCAAGGATGAGGCCTTCACACCGCCTCCCAACTCCTACTACATGGAGCTAACCAAGCTGCTGTTAAACCAGTGAGTTAACTGTCCTAAACACACCGCCACAGACATGCCTCTTCAGCCCCCCCGCCCCGCCACGCCGCTCCCTGCCTCATCATCACCGTATGGGTGTTTGCTCTGTGTTTTTGTGTGCAGCGCATCTGACAACATCCCCAAAGCGGACGAGATCCGAACGCTGGTGAAAGACATCTGGGACACGCGCGTCGCTAAGCTACGGCTCTCTGCGGACAGCTTCATCAGCCAGCAGGAGGCCCACGCTAAGGTGAGGAGCCATCAGATTTTTGTCATGGTGTTGTCACCTAATGTCTTCTTCTGAGATAAGTCGATATTGATTTTTATGTTTGCATCGTTTCTGATATGGTTTACAGTTAGGCTGTTGACATACTGTACTCTAGTGTTGCCATACAAACTATTAGGATAGTTTGTTTGTGATGGCCTACAGTAGACCCTTTACACAGATCTCCCACACACAGCAGTGTACTGTAAACTAACTTCCTGTCCCTGTAATTTTAACATTGGGTCAGTTCTATTTATGTCTGTCGCAGCACCAGCATGGTCAATGTATCTATATGTACTTGATTAGTCGTGTCTATACTGGTACACTGCTATACCTAAATCACACTGACCCTGAAATAATGTTATGAGCTACACCTGTGTTTTGAAAATGGTCTATTGCACTGCCTGATCCAGCATGATAGGGAAAAACAAGTGAGTCCAGAGGTAGAGGCTAACCCCAGCAAGAGGCTAACCCCATTCACAGTGTTGCCATCTTCCCTGTGTCTTCCCTTCTTCTGTAGCTAGACAACCTGACCCTGATGGAGATCAACACCACCCGGAGCTTCCTCCTGGACTCCCTCAACTGCATGTACAAGCTGCGCTCTAACATGCAGCCCGGCTCCAGTGCGGGGAAGGCCCTCGACTACTGAACCCCCCCCCCCCCTCCCTGGACTAGGACAACCAATGGCTGGTCGTCCTGGACCAAGGACAACCAATGGCTGGTCGTCCTGGACCAAGGACCAGGACAACCAATGGCTGGTCTGGGTCTATGTGAAGAGGTCTGGGTCTGCGTCGACGTGAACAGTGGAAAAAGTGAGCTGGTGAAACAGCTGCTTGGTTTCTGTATAACGACCAGAGGCAAAAGGGGCGACTACAAAATGGGTAAGGGTTGTGTGCCCACACATGTTCATTCTCACCTTTTGACACGGTAATGGGAATGTATTGTTTGATTGCGCATTTTTTTCCGATGGTTCCTGGGCAAATGTTTGGAAACCCCCACCGCAACACACACCATAAAAGCAATAAAACGACACTTTGAAATATTTTATTTTTGTCTGAAATCACAGCCATATTCATAAATACCTAATTACTACATTCAACAAAGAATATATTACATTACAAGGAATTCAAACAAGTACATTTTTTTTTTTGAAAAACAAATTTCACAGCATGTAGACATCCTCCACTGAGTAAGGGGGCTACTGCGCAGCGTGCGTGGACTGGAGATGCAGGATATGGAGGTGGGGTCAGGGGAAGGGGATTACTGCTCTCCCCTCCATGCTCATTGGCAGCTCACCTCAACATGAGTGCTCCCCCCCTACTACAACTACACTGACGTGGCGGTGTGTGCTCATCGCTGTGACATTAAAAAATAAAAATGAAACAAAACGTTTGACCTGTCTGAGATCGATTGGTGAGGCGAGTGTCACAGCGTGGATCATGTCAATAAAAATACATCTCAGACTTAGCATTCGGTAATGTGATATGAAGTGTTCACAATTATGCTTATAAAAAAAACAAACAATGTAAAAACGTATTTAATCTTAAAGGAGTCAGAAGTACAGTCTCATAATGGATTACCGTCATTCCTGTATTGTAGGCCTACTTGTAATCCCCACACCCACTAACTGCACTGAAGAGGCACCCCCCCCTGGTCAAGTCAGGTCCTACAGTGCAGTCAGTGCTGTACTATAGGGGGCGCTAGGGTTGGGTGGCTGGGCGCTAGGGTGGGGTGGGTGGAGCACACCACCAGGGCCGGGGTATGATGAGTTCCAGTGTGGACATGCCGAAGCGCGTCAGTGGTGACACTGACACTCGTATTCACTGTGTGGAGACCGGGGCCCTGTGTGTGGCTCGGTAAACAAGAATCAAATAAACGCTGATCTAATGAAATCGCAGTAGCTTTTATTTTTGCGCCGCAGTCGAGACGCCCAGCGTGGAGAACAGGTACGGTGCTTTGAAAGTCGATTGGGATGTTGGCAAACGAGAACCCCATTTGGATGGCTCATCAGTTTTCTAACGCTGGGGAGATGTAGGGCACAGCTCTTTGACAAAATTTACAGTGTAAGATGGGGCAGAAATAATGCGCGAGTTGGCCATCCTGGTCAGAATGTTGGCGACCTAATTTGCAAACGTATTATAAATTGAGGATCCAATATGGTCTTACAATTACCCTTTTTTTTGGCACGGACTCCTTGAATGGCTCTTGCAAAGCACCTAACCTTGTAAGGCGTAATATGCAAACTCTAATTAAACACATTTTATTTCTACTATTCAATGATGATGACATTTAAAAGTCCAGTGAGTGGAAAAGTTCATGAATTAAACGATTGAGTGTCTCCCTTCATTTAGACAAATAAAACCCAGGCTCCGACGAGAGGAACCATCGCCAGTATTGGGGGGGGGAGGGGGATTCGAACCTAGAGGCACATAGTGTGTGTGTGTGTGTGGGGGGGGGGGGGGGAAGGGGGTTTAGCTCAGTGACCTCTAAGTAAGCTTGGCTGAGCTCAGAGATGCAGGGGTGACGGCAGGGTTAGGGCTGTAACTGGGTGTCAGATGCACAGAGTGCTGGAGAGGGGGACACTGAGAGGAGAACATTGTACCCTTCTTCTCTCTCCCTCTCTCGCTCCCTCTCTCCTTGTGTGACCTCAACATGAGCTAGCCAGCAGCAGTACAAACACTCAAAGCACCGCTTTATTTACCCACCCACCCGACCCTCTCCCCCTCAAAAAAAGCGTTAACATATATAAAAAAAATGGCAGGCTTTTTTTTTTTTAAAGAACATTGATTAAGTAATAAAACATACAAAATTCTTTTAGTCTTCATATTATATACAATACAAGGCTCAAGCACCTCTTAAAATTCTTATTCTCAAATTTTTCTATTTTGAAATAAAACATTTCCTTTATTCTTTCCAAAAATGTGCATTTTTTCTCTCCTAATGTGAACAGTTCTTTGCCGCAACAGAGTACCGACAGGTAGTTCTTCACGTATTCTTCTTAAGTGCATTTTCCAGTTCAAAAACTAATGCGGCCATTCGCAAAATACCATCAGTCTGACTGGCCGGGGACATGGTTACGCTTTTGGTGATGCGGGGGTGTGGTCTACCCACCCATGGAGTGGCTCTTCCTATTGGCAGAATAGTCCGTGTGGGCGTGGCTGTGAGAGCGGTAGGGGCTCAAGCAGGGCATGATTTACACTACATTGAGCGGTTTTGTCGCGTGTGCGCGCGTGTCTGTGGTATACGTGCACGTGTGCGGATCTCCTGCTACTTCGGCCCAACACTCCCACTGATCCCAGGGTTGATGAAGTTGGCAGACACCAGTGGCTTGTGTGGCACCGTCCCTGGCAGGCCGTGTCCCAGAGACAGTTTGTCCTTCATGGTTTGGTCCTAGTCACCCCACCCCCTCCCCCACCCACCCCCCTCCCCCACCCGTGCAGTCGCTTGTGTATCCTTAACATGGATTAATTCACCGATCCAGCCAGCCAGCCAGCCAGCCAGCCAGCCTCCTCCTCCGTCGTTGAGCTACGTGAACAACAACAACAAGGCCATAAAAAATAAACTCTAGGTGTGTGTCTGAGAGGAGGAGCAGGAGGGGTAGGAGGTGGCTGGGGCCGGGGCCCCTGGAGGAGGGGGGGGCCCGTCAGCTCAGCAGAGTGGGGTCACCTGGGAGGGTAGCCCTTGTAGTGCCCCCCCCTGGGCCAGTGTGTCTGTGGCAGCGTCAGGCACTTCCTGAAGTGCTCCAGCTCCGCCTGCAGCTTCTCCCGCTCCAGCGCCAGCTTCTGTCTCTGGGACATCAGCTCCTACACACACACACACACACAGGCAGAGCAGGGGAAAACAATACAGGCAGTCAGCACTTCTGTAGGTTTGGATGTAGCAAAGCAGCTGCCGGAAGGAAATGTAGCCCTCAAAAACATGTCCCAACATCGTAATACTCTACACTAAGTCTTGCTTTACTGTCTGCTATACAGCACATGTTTCATTTGTCTACTCAGGTAGACTAGCAGCCACACACAACACACACACACACACACACACACACACACACACACACACACACACACACACACACACACACACACACACACACACACACACACACACACACACACACACACACACAGAGAGAGAGAGTGTAGTTTGCAGTGTGTCATCTCTCTCACCCCCATGCTGTGAGACAGCTGCTCAGCAGTCAGATTGAGGTTGTAGTTCTGAGCCTCAAGCCGTCGGCACTGGCTCTGCAGCACTTGTCGCTCCACGCTTTGCTCTGTGAGAACATGGAACAGTGGTGCAGGAGAATGAGGGCTCAGCGTTCCTTCAACACCACGCAACACGCTCAATGCGAATTTAGCATCCTTTAGTTTTTATACAAACATGAATCCATAATGGCCGTCGAGTAGACATCAGTACACTGATGAGTCCCACTCCCAAGCATGAACACTGCCATCTAGTGTTCAATCATCATCATTGAACCATTGTTGCAAATGCATCTGATGATTATTATGATATGAGGAATATCAGGATAGCAGTCATTTTTCGATCTTGTTCACAAAAACAAACGACTATATCTACACTTGCATCTGACGCCAAGCACGCACCTTCTATATACTCCTGGTATGCTTCGAATATGGACTCAATCCCCTGCCATTTGGGCGCGGGGGCCTCCTCCTCGTCGTCGTCGTCCTCTTCGTCGGAGTCCTCCGGGCCGGACATGTCATCCCTGGGGGCCGGGCCGTCCCGGAGCGAGGCCGTGGGGAAGTGCTGCCCGTTGGGCTGGGCGTGGCCGTGGTGATGGGGGTGGGCATGGCCGTGGGAGTGAGGGTGGCCGTGGGGGTGTAGATGCGGGGGCACAGAGTGGCCTGGTGAGGAGTGGGGGTGCGGGAGGGCCTGGGCCGCCCGCCCCGGAGCACACTGCAGCTCGGGAATGTTGTACCGAACGGATGAGGAGTCCTGCGGATGGGAGGAGTCGGCCGCTGCAGTGCCGCTGCCTGTGGTAGATCGGGCGGAGGTCGAAGGTTAACCACAAACAAAATGTCGCTGGCATTCAGGTGCCCCTCTGACACAGGGTAGGGAATACATATTCTTTTAAAGGGACTCTTATTATCGTGTGAGCGTGATTAGCCATTCTAAGCTTAAATTTCTCGTTTCATCTCCGGTTTTTGATATCACAAGTGGGAGTGTCAACCCAGATGTAAGGGTGGATAGATCAGCCTACCAGTTGCTACAGTCCACTGGGTAGCCTGGTAGGCTGATCTATCCAGCCTACTTCTAGGTGGACACTCCCATCACTTGAAAAGTGATGAACCCGCTTTGCAAATACAGTGTAAAACACAAAGGTTGATGCTTTTTATTTTATTTTAAAACTGATTGAGAGTGTGCAATCATCAGCAGTTCATGTTATTCAAGTCGTGCATGTCGTCCAGTTCTCCATTTGGCGGCCGTTGACAGGAAGTTCTGTTCCCCTTTCTCAGAACAGCCGGATGCTGGTTCCGTTAGCACATTGATTCATCATTTTTCCAATTATTCGAATTGTTATTTTGTATGATCTGATTGCCGATTAAATTAAAAAAAGAAAATAATAAAAAAATGCGATCCTTGCGGCAAAATGCGCTCCTTGCAGGCGGCTCTGATGCAGTCACCTCTCTCTGGCTCAATGTCCCGCCGGCAAAATAGCTACAAATAGCCAATCTGTACTCCGTATTTGTGGGAGACACGTGGGAAAGAGGTCGCCAATCAGTCTGCAGTGTTTGTCTCGACGCGCCCATTCGCTACGATTGTCGATTGGCGGTGCAGCCAAAATAACGTGACAAAATATTTATTTTCTGCCGGCGGGACATTGAGCCAGAGAGAGGCGCCGCCTGCAAGGAGCGCATTTTGCCGCAAGGAGCGCATTTATTATAAAATGTTTTCATTTAATCGGCAATCAGATCATACAAAATAACGATTCCAATAATAGGAAAAATTATAAATATCAGATCCTATTATCGGCCGATTATCGCCCCCTAATGGCTAATAATCGGTATCGGTATCGGCCCAGAAAAAAATCATATCGGTCGACCCCTAATCAAAACACACTCTGTGGTCAAGCCAATGCTACTATTATGAGAGGGAGAGAACCAATTCATTCATACACATTTGACTAAAAGCTCAGGCGTTGGTCGAATCGAGAAATATGTAGCAATGTATTAGACATTAAAGGGGGCCTATTATACCACCAGATATGAGTGTGATTAGCCCTTCCAAGCGGTTTCAGAATCTCCAGTTTTTGACATCACAAGTGGGAGTGTCCACCCAGATGCATGGTGGATAAATCGGCCTACCAGTTGCTACAGTCCACTGGGTAGGCTGGGTAGGCTTATCTATCCAGCATACATCTGGGTGGACACTCCCACTTGTGATGTCAAAAACCGGAGATTCAGAAACTAATTGGAAGTGCTAATCACGCTCACACCTGGTGGTATATTATGTCTCCTTTAAATTACACTTCTTTACATTCGTGGGCTAAACCCGATCCCCGGTCGCTCCTGGGGTGCCTGGCTGTGGGATGCTGAGCGTACCTTTGTGTTTCTGGAGCGCCTTCTGCGTGGACTGGAGCACGGACTCGTGGAACTGCTGGGCGAACTCCTCCGGCGTGAAGCTGTCCCAGGGCTTGGAGCGTCCGTTGAGGCCGGCGCCGGGCCCTTCTTTGGGCTGGGGGACGGGGAGCGGGGGCGGCAGGCTGCCCAGCAGGTTGGCGCTCCTCTTGGCGGGCAGCGGAGCCCCCTCGCCGCCCGCGGGGCCCCGGGACTTGTCCGGGTAGATGGACGACGGGAGGGGTTCCTTTGGTCTCAGGGTGTCGCAGAGGGGGGCTTTGGGGGGGCCGCCGGGCGGGGAGGAGGACCGGCTGTGTCCCGAGGGACTGTGGGGCCGGGCGGCGGCCGTCGGGTCCTCTGTTTGGCTGGGAGGCTGCGGCACGTCGGGATCTGTTGTCACATTAAAAACACACAGGAGGAGATGAGCGCTATGGGAGCCACGTTTGGCTCAGTTATAGAAACACGCTTCACACAATATAATATAAAGACAAGATAAAAATTTATTAATAAACACACACACACACACACACAAATGAATTGGGTTCCTGTTTCTTACCAGACGACGCAGGAGGGCTTTTACACAGAGGGTGGGTAGCATGCCTGATGGTATCTAAGGTTATGCTCTTTTCTTTAATAGCCTGAAGCAGATCCACTACTCTCTCATTGTCTGAATGGGAGGAAAGAATGGATGCAAGACAGAGAGGCAGGCAGAGATTGGAACAGAGAAATGGGGAGAGAAAGGGAGAGAAAGAGAGAGAGAGAGTGAGAGAGAGAGAGAACTGGTAAGTCTCTGGAGTCTTAGTCCCAGCTGTGTGCACCCAATACAAAGTTCCATAAGCACTGCACTATCTCTTCTGAGAATGAAGATGCTTTTCAGGAGACAGAGAGAGGTAGAGAGAGAGCGGATGAGAGAGAGAGACTGTGAGTGTATGTGCATGGGTGTGTGTGTGTGTGTGTATGCCTGCACTGTGTGTGTGTGTGTGTGTGTGTGTGTGTGTGTGTGAGTGAGAGAGAGAGCATGAATGAAAGGGATACTGTGAACACATCTGTCAGAGCATACATTTTGCATGAGTACGTGTGCAAATGTGTGTGTGTGTGCATGTGTGTACAGAAACAAGACACACACACACACACACACACACAGACGCGCGCGCGATCATACCCGCTAAAAGTAGACCAAACTGAATGAGCTGGCTGTGTAGTAGATGCTGAGTGCTAAGTGCAGGCTTATGTGACTCATCTCTAACCGCACATAATTAACTCCCGGCCAGGATCAATAGTCCTCATGGGAGAACAGCAGAGCTAATAGAACGAGTGCACAATACAGCCAGAGTACCTCCGCTAGCTTAGCTGGTATGAACTAGAAAGTTCATTATCAACCCCAAAAAAACCAATAAAAAAACCAATGCCGCCACCAATTCAAGGTCAACTGCAAAGTAAAAAAATAATAATAATAAGTCCATGCCTTATTATAAAATAATAATAATAATAATGTGGCAGAGAGGCTGTATGTGTGTGTTAGCATGTGGTTCAGCCCTATGCAAACGTGTGTGTGTGTGTATGTATGCGCCCATGTGTGTGTGTGTGTGTGTGTGTGTGTATGTGTGTGTGTGTACACGCGTGTGTGTGTGTGCGCGTGTGTGTACTCGTGTGTGTGTCTGCGTATGTATGCGTGCGTGCGTGTACGTGTATGCGCACACGTGTTTGTGTGCATGTGTGTGTGCATGTGCATGTGCGCATGTGTGTGTGTGTGAGTGCTTGCGCTACCTCTGCGCTGCTGCAGTGTGACGTGGGCCAGGCTGAACATGGTGAGGAAGCGCTTCTTGTCCTCCAGCTCGGGCGCTCGGTCCATTTCCTCGGGCGTGAAGCGGGTGCTGAGCGGGGGTGGGGGGTGCGCCGGCGCTGGGGGCCGGGGGGCCCGCTTGGCGCTCGGCGCCTGGGGGGAGGGGCTGCGCTCCCGCAGCATTCGCCGCCGCTTACGCCGCTTCTGCTGCACCAGGTCGTCACGGCGGCCCACCGTGGTCAGGCCGAACACGCCCAGGAAGTCCAGTTTCTGGTGCAACGGGGGGAGGGGGATGGAGGAGGAGGAGAAGGAGGGGGGGGGGGTTGATGGCATGTTAATACGTGTCAATTCCACAAAGACAAGATATCTGCATTACATGGAATGCATCTTTTAGCGTACAGTATCAAATGCTGTGACCTCTATTAATAGTACTTAGCATTGTTTAGCATAGTGTTTGTTCTTAGATGATGGTAATGCACTCAGAATGGCACTACTCTTATCCCAGCTATTATGCAGGCAACCTAGCAATTATGAAACCCATCCTATTAGCCTTGCAACTATGAATTATTGAAAGTTATCTATCACAGCGATATAGTGCTGTCTGTCAACAAATGTACTCTTTGCAAGTTGCTTTTGGATAAAAGCGTCTGCCAAATGCCCTAAATGTAAATGTCTACAATCGGCTATCAGAGGTTTATTGCTACGGGAAAAAAACAGAATGCTTTGTGGCGCATGAGGGCTGAGCTACTGTCCCATGGGGGCCTGTTCCCTCCCCCCACCCCCCAGTGGGAGCCGTGTGGAGGTGCCTTACCTCCGAGGAGTCGTCCAGCTTGAGCGGGGGCTGCTCCGCCACCCTGCGGAGGTGGGCTCTCACCTCCTCCTCGTCGCTCTCGTCGTACGAGTCGTCCAGCTCATAATAGTAACCTGCAACACACACACACACACACACATGTAATCAGTAATCACACCATATACATACATATACATATACAGCGAGATTGAATTGGAGGTGGTGGTGGTGGTGCGCAGTGCCTACCTTTCTCCCGAGCCTCTTTCCTCCTCCTCTCCTCCAGGTCCAAGCTTGCTGACAGGCCGGCGGTGCTGTTGGAGGAACTCGTCGTACATCAGGGCGGTGGGGTCGGGGCCCGAGCTCAGGCTGGTCAGGCTGGTGGACTGGCTCAGCTCCAGCCCAAACCCCAGCCCCAACCCCAGCCCCATCCCCATCCCCATCCCCGGGACACCCGGCGTGACCACGGCAGGCCCCTGGCCATGTCTGCCGGGGCCCTGGTGTCCCTGGAAGGCCTTCATGCCGGCGCTGCTCTTGGCGGCCCCGCCCACGTCGCTGTACTGGCTGGACAGGGACAGGGAGGCGCGCTGCTGGCTGAAGAACGACTGGGTGGACTTCTCCAGCTCCGCCAGGAAGGTGCTGGGCTCGGGTAGGCCTGCAGGCCCCCGCAGTGGGAGGTACTTCTCCATGGGCCCTGCGTCTCTCCCGCGCCGGGCCCCGTCCTCGTACTTGACGGCGGAGGGTCCGGCGGCCAGGCGGGCGGCCACCTCGTAGTGGGCCGGCCCCGAGGGCTCGTGGCTGCGGCGGGAGTCGGTGGACGTGTCGATGAGGGAGACGGGGTTCCACAGCGTGGTGGGGGGCGGGAGGTTGTGTTCCCGGGGCAGCGGGGGCGGCTTGGGGGAGATGAGGGGCGGCGGCGCGCCCAGGTGAGAGAGGAGGTCTCGGCTGCTCGGGTCATGGTGGTTAGATAGGGATCTGTTAGGGGGCACAGGGTGCAGAGAGGGGTGTCACAAGGGTGTCACTGTATAGAAATAGTGGTCCCCTCTCATAGGATGCAGAGGCACAAAGACAGCTTGTTGTCTTCCTGTTTAATAATACCAAAGGTGTGTGTGTGTGCATACGTATGTGGACATGCATGCATGGTGGGAGTGTGTGTGAGTATGTGTGTGTGTGTGTGTGTGTGTGTGTGTGTGTGTGTGTGTGTGTGTGTGTGTGTGTGTGTGTGTGTGTGTGCGTGCGTGCGTGTGTGTAGAGCTGTGTTATCAGGTGCAGGCAGAGTAGCCCAGAGCAGTGAGAGAGGATGTGGCCCCGCCCCTCTACCTATTCTCCAGATACACAGAGCTGCTTTTGATCCGCAAGGCCCGTTTTTTGGTATGACACACACGTACCCTTGCGCGCACACACGTATACGCGCACGCACACACACACACAGGTAGGGGTGAGTTCAAGAAGAGGTCTACAGTGGGAGATGCTTGGTGGAAATGACAGGTTCCTCTGACAGCCGGCAGAAACAGAGACATGTGACTGACACAGGTAATAGAGATAGTGACGGATCGCTACAGAGGATGACAGAGGCGGTGGAAATGTAATCAAAGAGTTGGTGGGGGGGGTTGGGTATGGACAACAGCAATAGTAGTGAGGGGAGTATAGAACGGCAGGCAGAGCGATGGATTGCGTGGGAAGATGACAGAATGGATATGAAAGCACGCAAAGCGTTATAGCAACGTAGACGGCAACAGTGAAAAATACAGGGAGGGGCGGACAGAGTTCTTAAAATGTGCAGTTTTAAATAAAGCTCAAAGAGGACGGGTTGTAGACCGCGTTCCAAATCAGACTCGTCAGTGGCACCGCAAAGTGCCCGGCCAATCAGATTACTCCTGCCTACTGGTTGCATTAAGTGTCTGTTGTGTGGGTTGCACATGTGTTATCTGCAATCTGCAGCCCCCCCGGGCCTCTGACTGTACTGTCGTGTTACTGATAGGAGACATGTGTACCGTCCATGTATTCTGGCAGTTCAGCATTAACCCCAGTAAATAACCCCACCCCCCTCACCCCCACCCTCCTCCTTAATCTCCCCCCCAACTCATTCACATGCAAACACATGGAGGCACACCGGCACACACACACACACACACAGACACACACACACACACCACACACACACACACACACACACACACACACACACACACACCACACACACACACACACACACACACAAAGCGGGGTTTACATGCTTAACCAGGTATAGGGAGGATTAGCCGGAAATGCCTCCTGCTCATGCGCTCTGAACGGGACAGCAACACCCCTGGGACCCCCCGCTGTCTGCCCCCCCCCCCCCAAAATCAACACCTAAACAGGGTGGTTTAGGTGTTGTGGTCCGCTGGGTGCGTGTCAGGGTTGGCTGGCTGGATGGACGGCAGACGGGACAGAAATAGACGCAAACGCTTCTGACAGGCTCATTTATTTCCTGCTCCCGCCTTGAAAACAGCCTTCTGACGCCTGACAGCTTCTGATGCAACCCAAACGGTCCTACCCCCCTCCCTCCCCCACCCTCCCAGTAGGACAGCTCTGGCAGCAGCACCACAGAACTGATGACCCAATCCCCCATCATGGGCATGCAGGCAGAACCGTTCCGACATCCCGACCCTTTGAAAAGTCATGCATTTACAGGCGGTCAAAAGAGTAAAGGTAGTTTGCGTGTGCGCACGAGTGTGCACATGTGTGTGTGTGTGTGTGTGTGTGCACGTGTGTGCGCGTGCTCGGACCTGTGCCCCTCTGTCCGGTGCTCCGGCGCCCCGTCCGGCCGCCCCAGGTCCAGGTGCTGCTCCAGGACCTGCTGGCGGAACTCCGACACCTGGTACTGGCGGTCCTCCTTCTCCTGCCGCAGTTTGCGTTGCCGCGCCAACCAGCGCTCCTCCTCGTTGGTCCTCTGCAGCATGATGGCCGATGAGAGGGCGGTGCCCACGGCTCCCGGCCCCATGTAGAGGCCGTGCGCCGAGACCAGGCCGGGTAGGCCGTGGTGCGACTGGACCATCGACGAGTGGAGCCCCGGCGGGATGGGCTTGGGGGCGGGCAACACCGCCTCTTTGGTTTTCTCTGGTGTCGGGAAGGTCAATGGGTCAAAGGTCAACATCAGGCTTGGTAGAAAATGTGGTAGAAAATGAAAACTGACAGGTATCGTATCCCTAAAGCAATGCTCGACTCTGTAGCGTTTTAGGACTCCATGATGGATGCCAAAAGTAATTTCTACTGAAAAAAAAAGATCATAATTAATGATGTAATCTCTAATCGGGTATCAGAGGTTGTAGAGTTCTGTTCCAGACTAACAAAGTGCTTAGGGTGGGATAAGACTTAAAACTCAATTACTCAAATATCTCTATCAAAATGAGAAGGTATTTAATACTACAATTGTGAAGAACATTGATATACGGTCATTTTTAATGGCCTTTAAGAACAGTGTACTATGTTTCATCCATGGGCTCCGGGGTGGAGTTGGGGTGGGGTTGGGGGGCAGAGAAGCCATCTCACCGGGCCGGTTGGGGGTGAGCCTCTCAGGCTTGGTCCTCTCCTCCTGCCCCCGCATGGCGTGGTAGTGGCTTTCCATGGCCTTGGCCACCTGCAGCTCCTTCTCCCGCAGCGCCCGCTCCTTCTGCCGCTCCAGCTCCCGCTCCCGCTCGCGCTCCTTCTCCCGCTCTCTCTCGCGTTCCCGTTCCCGATCGCGCTCCCGTTCCCGCTCCCTCTCGCGCTCCAGCTCCTTCTCCCGCTCCCTCTCGCGCTCCCTCTCCCTCTCGCGTTCCTTCTCCCGCTCCGCCTCGCGCTCCCGCTCTTTCTCACGCTCCCGTTCCCGCTCTCGCTCCCGCTCCCGCTGCCGCAGCTCGTCCTCCAGCTGGAGCCTGAGCAGAGGGGAGGATGGAAAGAACAGAATAGAGCAGTTAGAGGAAATGTGCAGCAACACAACGACGCACGAACTATAGACGAATCTGCAGGCGGCTCGTGCATGAACAACAGCCTCCGTGCGCACGCGGGGCGGGGCGGGGCGGGGTGGGGAGGAGGGTGTTACCTCTCGGACAGCCTCTCCGACTGCAGTGCGGACAGGGAGGGGTGCGCGAGGTCCCCCGGGTAGCGCACACCGGGCAGGTGCATGTGCACGGCGGAGGGGTGCAGCGACGTGCAGCCCCCCGCCCCCCGGCAGAGAGTAGAAGGGCGACCTCAGCGCCGAGAGACAGAAGGGGTCGTCCATCCTGAGAGAGAGAGAGAGAGCGAAAGGAGAGAAAGAGAGCGAGAGAGAGAGCAAGAGAGCAAGAGGGAGAGAGAGAGAAAATATGAAATAAAGATCTCCCTGGTGGCGGTGCCGTGCTCGCTTCATTAACCTGTGTGTCTGCGACTCCCAGAGGAGCTCCATCAGGGGCTCTTCCATCTTCCAAGGAAGAGACAGTCCCCGTCAGCCAACCTCTATTAGTACACAGCAGCCCGACACGCCGCATGTGCACGTGTGTGTCTGCGCGTTTGTGTGTGTGTGCACACGTGTCATATATGGCTTATCTCATTAAATCCATTACAGTGGAGTGTGTTGATGGGTGCTGCAGTCCTTTGAGTCGGTTTCATCGACCCAAGGAAGAACACAAGTACACCCACATACACATGCGTCCACACCCACATACACATGCGCCACACACACACACACACACACACACACACACACACACACACACACACACACACACACACACACACACACACACACACACACACACACACACACACACACACAACACACACACACACACACAGGTGCGTTGGGTTTCCTCACCTGTACGGTGTGAAGGAGGGGTGGGGCAGGTAGCTGGGGTGGTAGTATGCGGCGGCGGCGGCGGCCGTGGCGGGGTCCAGGCCGAGGGGCAGGGAGGGCATGCGCAGGGCCTCCTCGGCGGTGGCGTAGGGCCGGAAGCCACGGAGGTACTCTTCAGGCACGCCGCCGGGGGGCAGGCCGTGGGCCAGCTGTCTGGGCAGGCTGGGGATCAGACAGCAGAGAGAGGAGTGTGAGGAAGACATGGAAACATTTACATTAAAGGATTGTTACCACCAGGTGTGAGCGTGATTAGCCATAGTGGATAGATCAGCCTACAAAGTTGCTCCAGTCTACTGGGTATCATGGTATCATGGCATTCCAACCCTGGTTTGGGTGTGTGGGGAGTGGGTTAGGGTGGTAGAGGTGGTGGGGGGGGGGGGGTGAAGGAGGGAAGCTACAGAGACTTTGGTAAGGTGGTAACGTTACCAATGGAGAGACATAAAGGGCATTCATTTGCTGTGAAACTCTCGGTGGCGAACGCCTTCATCGTGACTCACTTGAGCGGCTGGAAACGTGAGTCCTGCATCATGGCGCCGGGGGTCAGCCCGAAGGCATAGGGGTTCCCCAGAATGTGGGCGGGCAGTGAGGGGCCGCTCTTTTCCTGGGACAGGGCCCCTTCTGCCCCCAGACGCTCCCTGCGAGGGCCCGACTCTGCCTGCATGGAGAGAGAGAGGAAGAGAAGGAGAGAGAGAGAGGGGGGGTGGGATTAGCCATTGTTCCTGGGGGCCTGAGACCGACACGGTTGTCCATGTTCATGGAGCCCATCCTGAGTGTGAGGAAGAATAGACCTGTTTGTGGAGCTCCCTCTGCCTCGCTCCCTTTCACAGTCTGTCTCTCTCTCCCTCTCTCTCACACACACACACACACACACACTGACACACACACTGACACAAACACAAACACACACACACACACACACACACCTACCTCAGTGAAAGGCTCTGATTTAAAAAACAAAAACCATGAAACGTGAATTGAACGGTTGAGGGAAGACAGCTGAAGGAGGGAAGAAATGACTAAGCAGCTACTGGTTTGTCTGCGGCTTGCATTTCATTTAACAGTCACCCAGCGCCACCCTTATGATCGATGTAGTACCACCCAGAGAAACAGGAGAGACATGGATGGCGCAGCAAAGTGTGTACGAGTGTGCGTGCATAAGATGTGCCACTGTAACATTTACAGAGAGGAAACGCAGCATTTTCCCTCCATCTCTCGGTTTCTCTAGCTCTCTCTCACATATCTCCCATTGGCTGCCACCCCCCCCCCCACCACCCACCCACCCCCCACCCACACCCCACACCCACCCCACACCCACACACACACCCACCCCACCACCTTCACACATTCAACATTTGAGCGGCAACACAAAGGTGTCCTGCGGAGAGAGAGGGAGTCCACTTCTCCTCCCCCCAACCCCCAACCTCCAACCCCCCCCTCCCACCACGAACCACCACCCCACCCTCACCCCCCACTGCCTATAAATGCAATCACAGAAGAGAGATACTTCCACCCCGCCGCCCCCCTGAAGGATGAAGAGGGGGGTCGGCGTAATGGGGTTCACTGGTATGTTTTCTACCGGAGAGGTGACTCCTGACCGCATGCATCATTGACTCTCTAAAGTTAAAGAATAAGCAGCGTGGAGATGAGAGGGGTGGAGAGGAGGGGAGGGGGCAGGAGCAGGGGAGAGGAAGAGGAGGAGGATTGAGAGAGAGATAGTGGGCAGCGAGGAGAAGAGGAGTGCAGAAAAGTCTTGCCCCCTGGAGATTAACCTCTGCCTTCCCTGGGATTAGAGAGACCTTCTCACAGTCGTGCTGCGCTGCCCTCTCTCTCTCCCCCCCCCTGCCTCTCTCTCTCCCCCGCCACTCTCTCTCTCTCTCTCTCTCTCTCTCTCTCTCCGAGATAAAATAAATCCCATTTAGTGAGCTATTGCCTTCACCCTCTTGCTCGGAGGCCGCTGACCCAGGCCGACTCCGGTGCGCTCAAATCTCATATCGAACGCTTCTGATGTTTGGGTCCTCCTTCACTCCTCGCCCGCCCCCATCCTCTGCCCCCGCCCCATCCCTCATGCCCCACCTCACCATCACCCTGACCTAACCCCCACCGTCACCCATCTCCCTTTTCTTTCAAGCAGTTTAACGTTACCATTTGCTCCCGGTCGTTTGTTACGCTTCGCCGGGCAGCCTGGCAGTCTCCTTGCCTGTGTCCTCCACCCCCCCCCACCCCATTTATTTACACACACACACACACACACCACACACACACACACACACACACACACACACACACACACACACACACACACACACACACACACTCCCAACAGCTTTGTGCGCAAAGGGAGAAGGTGAGCTCTCTGTACCGATGAGCAGCCGTGTGGAAAAGTGGTTCAGATATGTCAAAAGAAGTCAAAATCACACACCATCTGGGAAAACACAAGATGCTCTCTCAGCCCTCCTCCGTTTCCTCTCAAGATGGATGGAGGGCTTTCGAGAAGCTTCCAACTTAAACAAAATCTCTAATTGTTGGCTAACAAACGACAAATCGACTCTGCTGTGCACTTCTTTAAAAAGAAACCCATAGCCTTTTTTTGTTTTAATATCTTATATGATCGTCAACATACAACACAGCTTATGACATAAGACACATGCTTATGACATACATTCATGCAGACATACAGTACATGGTCTGGACTCACCTTATTTTTTCTTTCTATATTTGTTTTCATATTTTTGACTTTTTTTATATTTTTTATTCCTGCTGTTTACTGTAAATAGCGTAAATATTCCAAATATTCTGATTCTGATCCCTCCAATTCAAGTTATCTTTTGTATTTTTTGCACATTCCACTGAGCATCGCCACTTTTCATTTCACTGCATATCCTGGATGTGTATGTGACAAATAAAGTTCTTGAATCTTGAACATAATAACCTGTCATTTTGTCATCGTTGCTAAAATAAGAACGAAAAAACAGCCAACCAGTCTGTGAACGTTCCACTCTGCTCCAAGCGCAGGTGACGTTCTTTCCGTGACGTCAACATGCCTTTTCGGATATTCTTTGATATTCTTTGAGACATCGATAGGTGAGGTGTGTGTGGTGGGGTGTGTGTGTCCTGCAACTAATATCATATGAACTGTAACGACATGTGGTAAAGTTAGCTGGTATTTGTGCTACTCGCTCTTTAGAAGGCGAGAGCACAAAGTTTAAATAGCAATACAATTCAACAATATTTAATACCTGGGAGCGTTGACTAATTCAACACAAGAAGATAATTGTTCGCTAATGTTACCACTTAGAGCTACTTAACAAGTTAACAAACTATCCAGGCTGGGTATTTATCCGTATTTATTTGGTACATTTAGAGAGCGTTTTTAAAGCTAACCCTGCTTCAAAGAAAGAATAAAGAATTTCCTGCGGGATGAATAAAGTTCTATCTTATCTTATCTTTCACATGTCGCCTGTGCCATGTGAAACGACATCTTCAAAGCCAATAGACAACACATTCCTTACACCACTGATGTGTGTGGGGAGGGGATAATAGATGTCTTGACGCAAACCGTCCTCTAGGGGGCTTTGCACCCTTTCGCTCGGGGACGGGAGACCCTGGAGCATCGACAAGGGCTCATTTACCCCTCCTCAGATGGCGCCATGAATCCAAATTGCCAATTAAAAAGCAATTAGAGATGGCAGTGGTAACAGACTCCTGCAGTCATTAAAGCAAAATGCCAAAGCACTGTACAGCCCCCTGCCCCCCCACCCTAAACCCTCTCCCCCCCCCTCACCCAACTCCCCCTCGCCTTCCCTGTGACCCCCCTCAGAGAGAGACAGGCTCATATCTCAGCAAGAGACACACTAATCAACCCCTCTTATGCATGGTAAACAAGGTCCACACACACACACACACACACACACACACACACACACACACACACACACACACACACACACACACACACACACACACACACACACACACACACACACACACACACACACCACACACACACGGTTTTTGGGGTTTCCAGAATGCAGCTCATGCATATTCTAGCAGTCTCCCTACTTATCTATTCGGTGTGTGTGTCAGTGTGTGTGTGTGTCAGAGTGTGTGTGTGTGTGTGTGTGTGTGTGTGTGTGTGTGTGTGTGTGTGTGTGTGTGTGTGTCAGTGTGTTATCAGTGTGTGTACAAGCAGCCTTGGCCTTTCCACAGGCCGGCTCTCTGCATGCCTGTGCAAGCCAGAGCACCCGGGTCAGAGGAGCATGTGGAGAGGCAGCATCACCCGGAAGAAAAAGACATCAAAGTATCCTACTTCCTCATTGGCTCCTGTCAATCAAGCCCTCCATCATCCTCCTCCGCCCCCGCCCACTCCCCCCCTCTCCCTCCCCCACCCCTTCCCCTCCGAAGACAAATCCCTAACCTTCTCCTCTCAACATCTTCCCTCTCTTTCCGGTGATTGGTGATTAGCAGTGGCAGCCGTGGGTCAGACAGAATCGTCTTTGTTTGACAGCCGCGGTTAGCCCGCTGTGTGTGTGACCACAGAGTTAAATGGGCCTGCTGAAGCGGCAGGGCGTAAACAGGGGGGGATGTGCT
Source organism: Coryphaenoides rupestris (assembly GCA_002895965.2). NCBI lineage: Eukaryota > Metazoa > Chordata > Actinopteri > Gadiformes > Macrouridae > Coryphaenoides > Coryphaenoides rupestris. The sequence goes on from PIJE02000020.1 coordinate 1,263,601, forward strand.
CTGACGTTAGCCTTGCTGAAGCATCCTACCCCCCCCCCCCCCCCCCCGCCCCCGCATGGCCCTCACTCCCCCCCCTCTCTCTCTTCTCCCCCCCCCCCCCCCCTTCCCACCCATCTCCCCATTGTCCACCTCACCTCCCCATTCATTGGCCGGGGAGGGTCCCACAAACTGTCAGTGGCGTACCCAAACCCAGAGACACAATTGGTCAGTCAGGTTGCCCTATCACACACACACACGTGCTCTTTCACTTCCCAACTCCCGATTTTTTCCTTCCTCATAGAAAGGAAGAGAGAGAGAGAGAGAGAGAGAGAGAGAGAGAGAGGAGAGAGAGAGAGAGAGAGAGAGAGAGAGAGAGAGAGAGAGAGAGAAAGAGGGGGGAGATAGGGATGATGTCACTGCGGGGGAGTCAGTCCACCCTGGTCTTGGCTGACCCTTGAACTGTGCGAGGCTCAAGGGCCAGCGGGGTGAAGTTCCGTGGCCCCCCCACATGGCAGAGGTCAGCAGCAGAGGGGCCCACAGCAGAGGTACAATAGGTTAGACGCCTCTACAAATATAGCCCCTCCACCCCCTCCTCCTACTCCCCCCTACCACACACGCACCACCCCCCCCCTCCTCCTCCTCCTCTCTGGGGAACAATTCGGAGGGGCACTAGTTGTAGTAGCGCGTAGTTTGTCCAAACGGCGGCGCAGCCGTTGCAGTTGGCGGTCCACCCACCGCCGGCCGCTTTGCCCTCCACCATTAGCCCTGAGCCACGATAAGAAGGCTTAGAGCCTGGCCATAATCCATAATCCACTCCTTATCAAAGCAAGCAGCTCTCTCTCTCTCTCTCTCTCTCTCTCTCTCTCTCTCTCTCTCTCTCTCTCTCTCTCTCTCTCTCTCTCTCTCTCTCTCTCTCTCTCTCTCTCTCTCTCTCTCTCTCTCTCTCTCTCTCTCTCTCTCTCTCTCTCTCTCTCTCTCTCTCTCTCTCTCTTCTCTCTCTCTCTCTATCCATCGTTGGGGGCGGCGATGCAGAGGATGGGATGCCACTTGGCTGCTCAAGTGGAAAGGATGCAGAGGGTGTTTTGTGTGTGCATGTGTGACTGTGCCGTGTGTGTGTGTGTGTGTGTGTGTGTGTGTGTGTGTGTGTGTGTGTGTGAGAGGGGGGGTGGTTATGGGGGCAGAGGGCTAAGGGTGGAGGGGAAGGGTTGGAGGAGGAGGAGGAGAAGGAGGGTGGGTGGGTGTGGGCTTTAAGCCGGGGGGCCGGAGGGGTGGAGATAGCCGGGGCCGAGCACAGATGTTGGTTGCCGTTGAGGCGGTCACCTCGCCGGCCCTGTGGCAGCTGTCATTGCTTAACACCCACAGCCGCCAGGGAGGGGGCGGGGCTGGGCTGGGTGGAGGCGGGGCTTAGGTTGGGGATTTGTGGGTGGAGGGTCTGGCCCTGGCCACTTTAGGCGAGCCTCGAGTTGTATTACATGTATAAGTCAAATGTGTTGTGACACACCAAGAGTTACAGCTAAATATTTCACTAATACTACACTAAACCTGTGTGTGTGGGCGCATTGTATGTGTGTGTGTGTGTGTGAGCGACGTGCGTGTGTGTGTGTGTGCGCGTGTGTGTGTGTATAGGCGTAAACAAAATAGGAATGTTGCTTTGACAGTCAATGAGGAGGGAGAGAGAATGTGCAGAGAGGGGATCTGTCTGCCCAACAGAGCTAGGAGGGAGGCTACAGAGTACAGAGGGCAGGCTTGTACAGTAGGGTTGTTTCTGTGGTGTGTGTGTGTGTGTGTGTGTGTGTGTGTCTGTGATATTTTAACAACACACAACAACGTCCAAATCAATCCTTTTGTCCTGCCTGTACCGCACACACACGCACACACACATATGACTCTTTGTGAATGCAGGGTTGTATGTACATGCGTGCGTTTTGTGTGCGTTTTGTGTGTGTGCGTGCATGTGTGTTTGTGTGTGTGCTTTTGTGTGTGTGTGCGGCGTGTGTGTGGTGAGCGTTTTTGTGTGTGCTGTGTGGTGGTGCTTGCACATGCGTGACGTTACCTGCCGTCCCTCCGTCTCCCAGAGGCCGTTGCTGGTCTTGGTGGGTGCGATGGTGACGACGGGTGGCGTGTTTGGCACACTATGCCCCCCCGAGGGAACCAGGACGGGCCCCGGGCCCAGGGGGCCCCCGCCTTGGAGCGTTGCCTTGACTGGAGAGTCTGTTGGTTGGTGGCTGGGGACGAGACCGGGACGACTCGCTGCTGATGGAGGACGCGGCTGTGGGGAGGAGGGGGGGGGAGAGCGTCAGTAGGATCCAAACACAGACGCCGTGTGATGTGTGCGCCAGGACATTAGCATGGAAACAGACAATTTGGAAAAGCAATCTGCCGCGGATTTAAACGTGGAAATGGCACTACAGGAGGAAGTAAAAACCGTGCATGTGTGTGTGCACAACACACACTCGCTGCGCGCACACACACACAGACACACACACATGCAGCCACGACCAGATGGATGGCCCTAGGCTCCCATTACGGCGGGACAGTGATCAAGATGAGCAGCCTTGACACCCATGAGACGACAACAGAGCTGTGCTAAATGTGGAACCGCACACACACACACACACACACACACACACACACACACACACACACACACACACACACACACACACACACACACACACACACACACACACACACACACACACACACAAAGACATGCACAAGCAAATCATATGTGAATAAACACACACACACACACACACACACACACACAACACACTCAGTTACACACACAGTCAAGCACATACACCAACACAGTGTTAAGCACATGCACACAGACACACAAAAGCAATCACTTACGCACGCACACACGCACGCACACGCAACCACACGTGCACGCAAACACATGCACACTCACACTTAAACACTGGGGGGTACTAGGAGCTGGGCCAATGAGATTGTCTGCCTTGCTGTTGCTGTGTCACATTAACCCAGCCCTCTGGGGGAACCCTGTAGCGCAGGGTCACACTTTGGTCACGGACATCTCTCCTCACAACTCCCTCCCTGGTCCTCTCCTTCGTCACCAGCACCGCACACCGCACACGACGCAGGCCGCCCACACGACCCCCCCGCTGCAGTATGCATGGTCCCTCCATCTTTGTTGTCTCCTCTTCCTCTTCCTTCCTTCCTTTCCACAAGCGAGTGTGTGACGCAACCTGTGTGACCACTGGCTTTGTCTCGCCAACACGTCCCCTACTCTGACAGCGTAGTGCACGACACACTGCCTTTTGTTGAGTGCGGCATTAGTCGGTAAAACTGGGTCACAACCCTCTCAATGGTCACTGTCTATGCCCTAAGCTACTATGAGTTCTCATGAATATAAGCATAGAGATACAATAAATACAAAAAAGTAGGGATGCACGATTTATTCAATTCTCCCATGTAACCCCTCTCTTCCGCGCTCTCCACTGGCTCCCGGTAATCGCTCGCGTTCGATTCAAGACTCTGGTACTGACTTTCATGGCTGTCATCGGAACCGCCCCTACCTACCTCCAAACATTAGTCCGACCCTACGCCCCAGCCCGAGCACTCCGCTCGGCAACTTCTGCCAAACGACTGGTACCGCCTTCACTAAAAACAGCCAAACATCGCTCTTCCAAGTCCCAACTCTTCACGGTTCTGGCTCCTCAGTGGTGGAATGAGCTCCCGGCTCATGTCAGGACGGCCGAGTCGCTCGCCAGCTTCCGCAAGAGACTCAAGACCCACCTGTTTAGAGTTCACCTGGACTCTACATAACCCCCCCCTAGCACTAACCTGCGTGTTTGTACGTCTTGACATTTATTAATGGCACTTAGCATTGTTGTTCGTTCTCAGATGTTGTATCATGCTTAGAATTGCACGCCTGCCCAGCTACTTATGCAGGCAACCTGGCAATTATGAAACTCGTTCTATTTGTCTCGTAAATATGAACGCTCGAAAACAGCTCTATTCTTATCTTCAGGTACCACAGTGATATATTGCTGCCTCTCCTTCAACAAATGTACTCTTTGTAAGTCGCTTTGGATAAAAGCATCTGCCAAATGCCCTAAATGTAAATGTTATATACAGTATATACACGTGTATATATACGGTATATACACATACTGTATATATATATCTATATATCTATATCGGTTCTGATTAAATTATCATCCGCTAATGGGGAATTTGTATTATTATGTATTATTCTGATAATTACATTATAGCCGGTGGAAAAAGCCGATAATTGGAAAGGAAGCCAATGTTGCTGCCATTGGCTGAGCCATAGGGCTTAACAAGCACTGTATGCTGTTGTCGTGCTTGTGACGTCAAACATCTGCTCCAGAGGACAGCCACGCGGTCTGGGTACAGTAGATCAGGGAGCAGAAAGAACCGCAAACATGTCATGGCCGCTTTGGATGTTTTTTTCTTAGTCACAGAGGACAACAAAGGTATGTAGTACGGCTACCTATTCAACAGGCATTTGAACACTCCGGAGAGAGTAAAGAGTAAACTCTGGAAGTTTACTACGTGTGATGACCCCAAAGGCTAATAAAGCATTAATGATTGATAAAATTGGCAAATGATTGTGCTTATATTGTGTTTATAATTTTTTGTGATGTCAGTTGGTTGGTCACAAACTACTGGCCAATAACTCAGGCATTTATCTTATCGTTATCGGCCTTGAGATGGCGACCTAGGTAATTATCAGTTATTATAGCAGTTGAAAAAATCATTACTGTGCAGCCCTACATTAAAGTTTGCAAATGACAAGTAGCCTAAATGATAAATCATTGTTTGTTTTGTTTTAGTTTACATACAGACATAATTATAATTAATTCGTCATATACACACAGACACACAGTGTCTGAAACAAAGTATAACACTTGTAGTATCGCATTTGTGTTACTACAGCTCAACATGTTAGCATGCCGAATTGTAAATAGTCTAAATCCTGACAAAAAACATTGGATGGTTAAATATTGCTGCTGGTCACATGAAATGGACAACCAATCAGTGGACAGATATTGGAGAGATGTGTGTGTGTGCGCGTGCGTGCGCTGTGTCTCATGGTGACCTGGTCTGAGCATGCAGGGTGCTGTGAACTGTGGCAGACGGAGGAGACAGACTCACTAGTGGGGAGGCTGATCCCAGCCTCCTCACCTCTCACCCTGACCCTCAGCCAAGAGACCCCCCCCCTCCCCCCCCCCCACATACCACACACACACACACACACACACACACACACACACACACACACACACACACACACACACACACACACACACACACACACACCGCTCCTCTCCACCAATCCCTGACCACGCAGCTGTCGCACTACACAGACCGGGCTCTGCTGCTCGCTTACTTCTAGGAATAAACACTTCACCTTAACTACCAACATGCTTTCCCACCGTGTCACTGGTTGAATGTGTTATTCTATACAGAGTGTGTGTGCGTCTGCGTGTGTTTGTATTGAGACCGGTCCGACCGACGACTTGATTCTGTAAATGTAGGCCCGAGCGTATTTCTTTCCTGAGTGCAACATTAATTATTAATCAATAACTAATCGATGCCCTTTTCTGCTCCTCCTCCTCCTCCTTGTCTTCCTTTCCTCCCAGGCATGAGCCATGAAGCCAAAGTCACCATCTTTAGGAATGATCTCCACGGCGACGCGTACCACGGCAACGGTCAGCCCCCTCACCCCCTCGCCGCTCAAACGGCTCCATCGTAGCCAATGGGAGCCCGGCCTGCCCAGTCGGCTCACTCCGGATTCGCTGCAGCCCTCCGCAAAACTGGCCAAACAGGCCGAAGAGCCTCGAGGTGAGCTCACACACACACACGCACATGGGCACACACGTACGGACACACACAAACAAACACATGCGTGGACAGTGCCTTCCCCGAGGGTAAGCCCTGGGACCAACCATGTGACTTCCCACACTGACCTTAACCTTTGACCCCTCGGGATCCTTAATGGGCTAAGATGGCTGCGGGCGCAGCGTTGTGTGTTTGGATTGTGTAACCCCATGTGGTGGGTGTCTTGACTTGGATGCACCGCCCGCATGCATGTACATTTACATTTACTTGTACATTTAATGTACATTGCTGTCCCGCGGCTAAAGGTTTAGCACCCTTAGTGCAGCGCTGCTAATAGCACTGGAGCGATATCCACCCAGGATTGAATTAGCCTAGCATCCCTGGAGATATTGAGACACAGAGGGGCCATGCTTGCTGGCCCAATTCTGCGTGCGCCAGCAGTGTCTCTGTGCATGTGTGTGTGTGTGTGTGTGTGCGCACCGCCGCCTCGTTGTGTGTGCGAGCACGGTGCGCGTGTGTGTTCGTAACGTGTGATTGAATTCCCAGCCCCTCAGAGCTCCTGTGTTAGCATGAATATGATGTAAGCATCATGTGGCGGGGTGAGAAGTTTACAAAGGCAGCTTTCTAATTGGGACAGGATCATATGACGCCTACAACACTAAGTCATACTCACTACAGCTTGCACACACACGGACACACACACATACACACACACCACACACACACCACACACACAGACACACACTGCTGAGACACTCACACAGGCTCATCCCATTTCTTTCTATCAGACAAATTCATCAGGAATAAACAAGCGTTTGTGTGTTGGTGTCTTGTGTGCGTGCATGTGTGTGAGCAATGTGTCTGTGTGGCCTTGTGCACCAGGTCCACAAAAGGGCCATCTAACCCAGCTGTCCACCCGTGCTCTGGGTCTCTTCATCAGGCTCCAGTCCCGCCTCCTCCTCCTCCTCCTCCTCCTCATCCTCCCGGCTCTCCTCCCTCCATCCCTCACTCCCCAGCCCACCGCAACCTGGAAATGAATCATTATGGAGGGAGAAAGAGGGAGGAGAGATAGAGTGAAATTAAAGAATGAGTGAAACAAAGAAGAGCACAACCGCATTCATCTCTCATTTCCTCTCCGTCTCTCTCTCGCTCTCTCTCTCTCTCTCTCGCTCTCATTGCTCTCTCTCTCTCCCCTTCTCCTTCGTTACATGTGCCAGCTCCATTTTACAGTCACTCAAATGTCTCCAAAAGCAAATCCATTATTATCCTCTCTTCTGCACACACACACACACACACACACACACACACACACACACACACACACGCACACGCTCGAGGTAACAGCTGTTTTATTTCAATGTTTTACTGTATCACTCATAGCCGGCGAGCACGACTGAATGTGCTGGTTCAGGCACTCTTTCCACCGTGAGGCATGCTATCGCGGGCCTTGCACCTAGACTTAAAGAATCACTGTGTTTGTGTGATTCACGCTGGCTGGCCATTAATAAATGTATACATATATACATATGTGTTGCCCACGGCGATGGCGGTGTTGGCGCATCCACAGTCCGTCTCTCCTCTTGTCATTTGCACTGACGGTTTCCGCGGTGGATCGTGTGCGTGATTAAGCGTCACCTGTGTCTCCGCCGTGCGGCAGCCACAAAGCTAATAATAATGGTGTTATTCCTGGGACTGGGCCGCTGCTGACTGCGCTGCTGCTTGTGTGTGTGTGTGTGTGCGTGTGTGTCTTGTCTTGTGTGTGTGTGTGTGTCTTGTCTGTGTGTGTGTGTGTGTGTGTCGTGTGTGTGTGTGTGTGTGTGTATGTGTGTGTGTGTGTGGTGTGTGTGTGTGTGTGCGTGTGTGTGTGTGTGTGTGTTGTGTGTGTGTGTGAGAGTCAGCGTAGGGCGGGTGGGGGGTGTGGGGGCGCGACTCTGCCCACGTCAAGGTGGGCCGGCGGGCCGATGATCGAGGTGTGTAGGTAACTGAACCCACCCACGCACGTATGCACACACATTTATACCCTTGCACACACACTTACACACACACAGGTTCAGTTGCCTCTCCATCTCCAGATAAACCATTTATAGACAGGATGCATGCCTGGCCGCATAGATATACTGTATACACTCAAGTATGTAATCACACACACACACACACACACACACACACACACACTCGGGTATGTGTGTGTATGTCTGTAGTTGTTTCTACTGTCTGTGGGTCTTCACACGCTGCAACCTGCCGTCCCATTATTAGCTGGTTTGACTCAGCCTGTGTGTGTGTGTGTGTGTGTGTGTGTTTGTGTTTGTGTGTGTGCTTGTGGTGTGTGGCACCCCCACTCTCCATGTCATCTATTGTAATGAATAGAGCGATAGATATGAGGACCACGACTCTATCCTAAACCCCAGGAGAATGAAATGGCTTTGTTCAGCGCTATCACACACACACACACACACACACACACACACACACACACACACTGTCACTCCCGGTGTGTGTAATGAATTGACGTGTGTGTACAGAGCTGGAGAGAGGAGGTGGTTGATAATGAGCATCAGAGCAGCATAAAGGACGACACACACACATATACACACAGACATGCACACACAGATCCGTGTCCTTAGAATGGCACCCATGCTGGTATCTGATTAATTAGCCAGTTGTCAGTGTAATCTGCTCCCTTGTTACCTTCCCTCGTTACCTTCCCTTATTTGTCTCGGACGGCTCTAGTACATTACCTGCCATTACATCGCCATGAGAGACGGACAGGAAGACATGCAGGGGTGTGGACAGACACACACAGAGACAGAACAATGTGATGTAGGCCTGATAGTAAAATGCTAGGTAGGCTGGCATACAGACCGAAGGATGAACAGACAGGCAGGCATTTGGAAGAGGCAATGAGCACCTTGAGGTATGCTTTCATTTGTGTGTGTCGCTGTGTGTCTGTGTGTGTGTGTGTGTCTGTGTGCGTGTGTGTGCTTGTGTGAGTGTGTGTGTGAGTGTGTGGCCGGAGGCTCCCTTGTTTCTGGGAGCCTACAGCATGCAGGGACAGCAGGGCAGTGTGTCTCTGACCTCTCCATCTGGAGCCTGCCTGGAGCTCCCACAGCCTCCCTGTGAGTGGTGTGGTGTGTGTTGTGTGTGTGTGTGTGTGTGTGTGTGTGTGTGTGTGTGTGTGTGTGTGTGTGTTGTGTGTGTGTGTGTGTGTGTGTGTGTTGTGTGTGTGTGTGTGTGTATGTACTTGCGTGTGCCTCTCTTCAAGGCAAAACCCTTTAGGCTCTGGTTGTCCCTGAAACACTCAAACAAGCTCTCTCTCTTTTTCTCTCTCTGTCGCTGTCTCTCTCTCTCTGTCTCTCGACCCCCCCCCCCCCCCCCCCCCCCCCCCCCCCCCCCTGCTTCTCCAGTAACCTCCCACCTCTCGTTGCTCTGTTTTATTAGCATACATTATAAATCACAACGTGCGCTCCTACAGTCGGCAGCCGGAACAGAGGAAGGCTGTTCTTCTCCTCCTCCGCCATCTTGTACTGTCTTCCTTCCCCTCGGCACGCCAACACACACACACACACACACACACACACACACACACACACACACACACTTCCCCCCACTACTACAGGCATATTCTGGCTCTGTGTTTTGATGTTCTGTTGTGTGCGTTTGGCCGGGTCTGTAGTAGCTGCTGTGTCTGGGTGTGTACGTGTGCGCGCGCATATGTTTGTGTCTTTGTGTGTGGGTTTGTGTGCGTGTTTGTTGTTCGTAAGCACATGTGGCTGTTGTGCGTGTGTACATTTGTTCGTGCGCGCGCGTGTGTGTGAATGTGTGTGCGTCCCTCCCTGGCTGAGAGGGGGGATATTAGCAGGGATGGCATATGGATGCAGGGTTGGCTGGGCGCTGCTATGCACACCAGGTGTGAAATGGACTGTTTAATTAAGTGCTGATGTTGTTCTAATGCATGCAGGGCAGAGGGGGTGGGGGCGTGGGGGGGGGGGGGGGTGGAGGAAGAGGAGGAGGAGATATGAAGGCTGGAACATGGCGTGGGTGTGTCAGGAGCACCTTCTGTCTGGTGGGTGTGGTGGGTGTCTTTGTGTGTGTGTGTGTGTGAGGCAGGGAGTGAGTGAGCAGGGCTCTTGGTGGGCTGCTGGAGGAGGGGTTCGGATGGAGGTAGGAGGAGACACACTGGGCTCCAGCGTGTGTACCACCGCTGTCTTTTACGACCCAGGCTTAACACGGTGGTCTGTGCTGCGGTCTCACGCGTGATCGCATGAAAGTGCTATGAAAGCGCTATTTTAATGTCCGCCCTCTTTGGGGGGATGCTGACTTGACCAAAGGGATACAAACACATAGCTTTGAAACGCGTCCAATCAAACTTAAATCTATTTTTAATGAGAAAAATCGTTCCGCTTTTTAGATCTCCATCCCTTTGGGGGAGGTGGTGCTGTGGTGTAATCGGCAGTGCTGGTTTCGACGTTGAAACTTCCAAAAGGGAATCTACCAACATCATATGCTTCTTTGATTAGGAGTTATCTCTGCTAACGATGCATCGTGAGTGGCCGGAGGCGGTGGCCCTTCGTCCTTGGTCCCAGTGGGGTCGTATGCGACTTCATCCTCCCCTCTTTCATCTCGTTCGTGAGCAGATCAGAGCAGAGTAGTAGAGACTCGTCTTTCTCGTATACAAGAGAGAGAGAAAGACTGATGTGTTTGTATCTCGACTTGTGGATCGAAGGTCAATCATCGTCGTATCCATCAAGAGAGAGAGAGACGGAGAGGGGGTGAGAGACAGAGGAGACGCATGCATGCACGCAGAGAGAGAGAGAGAGAGAGAGAGAGAAAGAGAGAGAGAGAGAGAGAGAGAGAGAGAGAGAGAGAGAGAGAGAGAGAGAGAGAGACAGAGAGAGAGAGAGAGAGAGAGTGCGTGTGTGCGTGCATGATGTGTGTGCGTGTCAAGTTGAGCAGTCAAGTGTGCAGGCAGCCGGGGATGGAGGGATGGAGGGTCTGGTAATAGAGGAGGAGATGGACCGGGAGCATCACATTAATCACACACAGCCTGGCACTGACACAGCTCTCTCTCTCTCGCTCTCTCTCCTCGTCTCCCTTCTCCTCTCCTCTCCTCATCCTCTCCCTCTCCTCTCTCTCTCTTTCTCTCTCTTTCCCCCCCCCCCCCTCTCCTTTCCTCTCACACACACA
>PIJE02000020.1:1277098-1279598 GCA_002895965.2 Coryphaenoides rupestris
GTGGGCTGGGGAGTGAGGGATGGAGGGAGGAGAGCCAGGGAGGATGAGGAGGAGGAGGAGGAGGAGAAGGAGGCGGGACTGGAGCCTGATGAAGAGACCCAGAGCACGGGTGGACAGCTGGGTTAGATGGCCCTTTGTGGACCTGGTGCACAAGGCCACACAGACACATGCTCACACACATGCACGCACACACAGACACCAACACACAAACGCTTGTTTATTCCTGATGAATTTGTCTGATAGAAAGAAATGGGATGAGCCTGTGTGAGTGTCTCAGCAGTGTGTGTCTGTGTGTGTGTGTGTGTGTGTGTGTGTGTGTGTGTATGTGTGTGTGTCCGTGTGTGTGCAAGCTGTGGTGAGTATGACTTAGTGTTGTAGGGTCATATGATCCTGTCCCAATTAGAAAAGCTGCCTTTGTAAACTTCTCACCCCGCCACATGATGCTTACATCATATTCATGCTAACACAGGAGCTCTGAGGGCTGGGAATTCAATCACACGTTACGAACACACACGCGCACCGTGCTCGCACACACACGCGGCACACACACACACACACACACACACACACACACACATGCACAGAGACACGCGCGCACGCAGAATTGGGCCAGCAAGCATGGCCCCTCTGTGTCTCAATATCTCCAGGGATGCTAGGCTAATTCAATCCTGGGTGGATATCGCTCCAGTGCTATTAGCAGCGCTGCACTAAGGGTGCTAAACCTTTAGCCGCAGGACAGCAATGTACATGTAAATGTACAAGTAAATGTAAATGTACATGCATGCGGGCAGTGCATCCAAGTCAAGACACCCACCACATGGGGTTACACAATCCAAACACACAACGCTGGCCCGCAGCCATCTTAGCCCATTAAGGATCCCGAGGGGTCAAAGGTTAAGGTCAGTGTGGGAAGTCACATGGTTGGTCCCAGGGCTTACCCTCGGGGGAAGCACGTCCACGCATGTGTTTGTTTGTGTGTGTGCATACGTGTGTGCCCATGTGCGTGTGTGTGTGTGAGCTCACCTCGAGGCTCTTCGGCCTGTTTGGCCAGTTTGCGGAGGGCTGCAGCGAATCCGGAGTGAGCCGACTGGGCAGCCGGGCTCCCATTGGCTACGATGGAGCCGTTGAGCGGCGAGGGGGTGAGGGGGCTGACCGTTGCCGTGGTACGCGTCGCCGTGGAGATCATTCCTAAAGATGGTGACTTTGGCTCATGGCTCATGCCTGGGAGGAAAAGGAAGACAAGGAGGAGGAGGAGGAGCAGAAAAGGGCATCGATTAGTTATTGATTAATAATTAATGTTGCACTCAGGAAGAAATACGCTCGGCCTACATTTACAGAATCAAGTCGTCGGTCGACCGGTCTCAATACAAACACACGCAGACGCACACACACTCTGTATAGAATAACACATTCAACCCGTGACACGGTGGGAAAGCATGTTGGTAGTTAAGGTGAAGTGTTTATTCCTAGAAGTAAGCGAGCAGCAGAGCCCAGTCTGTGTAGTGCGACAGCTGCGTGGTCAGGGATTGGTGGAGAGGAGCGGTGTGTGTGTGTGTGTGTGTGTGTGTGTGTGTGTGTGTGTGGGGTCAGGGGTGAGAGGTGAGGAGGCTGGATCAGCCTCCCCACTAGTGAGTCTGTCTCCTCCGTCTGCCACAGTTCACAGCACCCTGCATGCTCAGACCAGGTCACCATGAGACACAGCGCACGCACGCGCACACACACACATCTCTCCAATATCTGTCCACTGATTGGTTGTCCATTTCATGTGACCAGCAGCAATATTTAACCATCCAATGTTTTTTGTCAGGATTTAACTATTTACAATTCGGCATGCTAACATGTTGAGCTGTAGTAACACAAATGCGATACTACAAGTGTATACTTTGTTTCAGACACTGTGTGTCTGTGTGTATATGACGAATTAATTATAATTATGTCTGTATGTAAACTAAAACAAAACAAACAATGATTTATCATTTAGGCTACTGTCATTTGCAAACTTTTATGTAGGGCTGCACAGTAATGATTTTTTTCAACTGCTATAATAACCGATAATTACCTAGGTCGCCATCTCAAGGCCGATAACCGATAAGATAAATGCTGAGTTATTGGCCAGTAGTTTGTGACCAACCAACTGACATCACAAAAAAATTATAAACACAATATAAGCACAATCAATTTGCCAATTTTATCAATCATTAATTGCTTTATTTAGCCTTTGGGTCATCACACGTAGTAAACTTCCAGAGTTTACTCTTTACTCTCTCCGGAGTGTTCAAATGCCTGTTGAATAGGTAGCCGTACTACATACCTTTGTTGTCCTCTGTGACTAAGAAAAAAACATCCAAAGCGGCCATGACATGTTTGCGGTTCTTTCTGCTCCTTGATCTACTGTACCCAGACCGCGTGGCTCTCCTCTGGAGCAGATGTTTGACGTCACAAGCACGACAACAGCATACAGTGCTTGTTAAGCCCTATGGCTCAGCCAATGGCAGCAACA
>PIJE02000020.1:1284598-1299598 GCA_002895965.2 Coryphaenoides rupestris
AACTAATATCTTTAGTTTAGGGCGCATGATTAGCCCACAAGGCGGGACGACAGCGCAAATAGCAAAAAAATCTAATAAAGCAAAAAGCCCAATTCGGTGAGCACACGCGTATGCATGAAATGCAGTACTCAAAGCGTCCAGGAGATGGAGACTTCTCCCAGTTGAGGGAGTCCTCGAGGGCAGGCTAGGAGGTGTCACAATGCCTTGCTGTACAGTGACACTCGAAACACAACAAGAGAAGCTTTACCTAATATCGCCGAGATTATACCAGTAAAATAAAAGCCCTGCCTTTTGCTCTAATAAAAGGGGGTATGTAGGTGGGTTTCCATGGGTCTTTTAAGGAGCCAGCTTGGAAGGGGATTATTAAGCACAGTAGCGCTGGCTGCTTTTAGAGCGCTGGAGGGTTAAAGGAATCTGTTAAACGCCCCGTCTCCTGGTGTAATTAACCCTTTGAGTGTTGTTACAGCCCAAGGGAAAACAAAACAAAGTAGTTGGAAAAAGGAATGCCAGTAGAAACACGCACACACACACACACACACACACACACACACACACACACACACACACACACACACAGGAGCACACCCACACACAGGAGAGCGTGCACACCCACACACACACGCACACACACGCTCTCTACAGCTAAATGGCATACAGTAAACACAAAGTCTTAACACCCCACTGGGAGGAAAGCGGATCATTAACACACAAACAAACACACAGCCACACACACACACAGACCCACACACACACAGACCCACACACACAGACCCCCCCACACACACACACTTTTCCACCCTTCTGCTGGATGGAATGTAGATTACTTGTTCTGTCTCCGTCTTGCTCTCTTTGACACACGCAGTCAGAGAGAGAGAGAGAGAGAGAACGACAGAAACAGAGACAGAGAGAGAGATGGAGGAAGAAAGAGAGAGAGAGAGAGAGAGTAAATCCTCTTGGCTCCTGTGTGACCAGGCCAGCATGAAGATAATGCAGGGGCAGCTCTGGAGAGTGGTTAATCTTTAACCAGGAAGGGATTTGCCTATCAGCTCGTTAAAACTAGCAGCCCAACACTACTCCCCATCTGATGCGGGCACCCTGCCAGGCCACGCCAGCCCAGAAACACACCAGCAGCGTGGCTCCTCCGCCCACAGCCTGCTGGCTCCCTAATGGGCCCCAGGTCAGTAGTCGTAGGTAGTTGTAGTAGCAGCAGTCGTATTTATTTGGGCAGGGTATTTACGGGTCGCCTCCTGGGGGCTTCTCCTCATAGGAGCGGGAACTCTGCTGCACCACCTTTAAGTCTCTGCAACTGATAACAGGATACTGTTTTTGCATAATTTCGATCAAATATTGACCTTTAACGACTTTATTACTTAGTCACACGCAAGATATAGATTCATAAAAGCGTCACACACACACACACACACACACACACACACACACACACACACACACACACACACACACACACACACACACACACACACACACACACACACACACACACACACACACACACACACACACACACACACAGAGCAGGATAAACCAGCTCTGGTAGTTCAGGTTTGTTTGACTTCTGTGATGAGATGTCGGTGTAATCTATCCTCAGGCACGACCAAATGTATGTGCGTGTTTGTGAGTGTGCGTGCGTGCGTGCGTGCATGTTTGTGAGTGTGCGTGTTTGTGTGTGTGAAAATGGAATATCAAAGAACGTTGAGAAAGCCTCGAAACTGAGACGCTCGTGGCAGCAAAACTAGAACAAAATAGAGAGACTAGGGAATGGAAAGGAAAGGAAACAAGTGAGAAGAAATTGAGGAATGGCGGCAGGGCTGTATCGTATCCTTTCATTCCCTCTCCACTCACTCACTCACTCACAACCTCACTCACTCACTCACACAGCAACTCGCCCAGTAGGCACTACTAGCGCAAAGAGCTAATTGTACCCCTATCACTTAGTGCACTAGCCTCTGTGTGTGTGTGTGTGTGTGTGTGTGTGTGTGTTTGTTGTTTATCACTGTTTGTGTTCATCCATGCATTTATTTGTGTGTGTCTATGTGCAACTGTGTTTGTGTGTGTATCTATGTGAGACTGTGTGTGTGTGTGTGTGTGTGTGTGTGTGTGTGTGTGTGTGTGTGTGTGTGTGTGGTGTGCATCTACATGCGACTGTGTTGTGTGTGTGTCTCGCTCTCTGTAGATATGCACCCGCCTCTCTCTGCCATGCCTTTTCATCACAGAAGAAGCACTGAGCGACTGGTTTTGCTTCACTCGAGAGCCTCACAAAGTCTTTATGAGAAGGGGGGGGACAAAGAAGTTAAATTAATCATGTATCCAAGTTCCCATCTCTTGGGTTCCGTAGATGTGTGACTCGGTGAGGAAATGTCTGTCAGAAATGCAAATCATTTTCTGTGGTATTCTGTCATGTCCACCACACATCGTCATGTTTTCAAAACCCCTGTGGTTTCCGACTTGTGTGTCTGCTTAGAGGCGTCCGCGGTTGGTTGGTTGGATATGGGTGCTAGTGCTCTGTGGGCGGGGCATGTTGGCTGGCTTTTTTATTCAATCCAGCAGGTATATTCCCCAGTGCTGGGTGTCGTGAGGGTAGGCAGCAGCTCAGAGACACCCTCTCTTTTCCCTTTTTTCCGCCAGCGTTCGCTGCCTCCGTCTGCTAATTGCGCGCACGCACACAGACACACAGACACACACACAAACACACACACAGCGGCAGGGCCACTTCAGGCACTAGTCGCACCATGTGTGTGTGTGTGTGTGTGTGTGTGTGTCTGTTCTCATCTCTCACATCAGCGTGGGCGTAAAACAGAAAAGTCTGGTTACGCCTCACCATGATACTAAAAAGGTGTGAACACACACAAAATCACCAGACACTCACTCCCTCTACAGCGCTTCACGAACATGAATGCATTGCTCACACACAGCCCAGTAGACAAGGGGAAGTCCACGGGCTAAACCAAACACTTGAGTAGTGTTTGGCTTGTGAAACTGGTAGCTTAAGACAAGCACTACAGACACACACACACAGAAACACACACATTCACAGACAGATGCAATGCAGTTAGCAGACACACGCACACACACACAAACACATACACACAGGAACAGCAAAGAAGTAAATATAAGGACCAGGCAATAGGAAGAGCCACAGAAGCTCTTATTGCCATTTCTACACTTTTGAGACACACAGACGCACACACACGTGTGTTCCATTGGGATTTAACACGCGTGCATTCCCTCTCTTCCTGTCTCTGTCTTTAACAGTGGAGATGAGCAGCCAACTGCTCTGACTTTGATTTATTCCACATAATCACTTACACACATCAAATCCTCTTCTCTCTCTCTTGCGCTCGGCATCCTGATCTCAGTGCTTAAGTGATACAAATCATTGAACGTTAGCATTATGGGATTGACTTGATCAACAGCCATGACCCAGGCCTAAACTCAGGGCGGTTCATTCGATGAACAGGCAATTGCAAATGATCACAGGGAAGAGGACAGTGGAAAAAATATAATACAAATCCCTAACACCTCAACTCCTAATCCTTTGTACAAGGACTGCTATGTAAATACCACACACAAAGACAATAAGGATTATACAATTATCTTTCTCTTAGAGAAAGCCCCAAGTAGGGGTGGTTGCTGGAAGGTATTGTTATTCAGTGAGAATCCATCCAGGCAACACACCGGGCTAACACTGGATTGGACATGCTTGGCACACTAATCTCTGCGGATAGATTTTGTATTAATTAGGTTCCTGAATCCCAGTTGATTATTTGTATTTGTATTCTTGCTTCAACCGTATTGATTGATATAAGGGCCGACAATAGGATTCAACATGGAAGCAAAGCAGGAGAAAAATCTGTGCAGGCCTGTAGGTCCTCTACGGTGCATATAGAGGTGGTTTACAGGGACTACGGTCATTTAGCTTCATCCTTAAGCCGATTACAAACCCCCAGATGAAAGACTTGACTTCTGTCTTCACACACATCTGACCCCCGTTCACAGGAGTGTGGCGACAAGGTGCAGCCTCGCCATGGACACATAGCAACATAGAGAAACACATGCGCGCGCACGCACACACCACTGGTGAACGTTAAGCCAGTCACACATTGAGGGGAACCCATTAGGGGAGACCAATGGGACTAGACAGTGAAAGTCGTGTCACATTGGTCACTCTCTCATGCACGCACACACACACACACACCCATGCGTCTCTTTGTCTTATTTAGTAGGTGTGGGAGGATTGTGTGGCAGACGCTTATCAGAGCAAGGGCTGTCATTGCCACAACAAGAGCATTCACCAGCAATGCGCACGCACACACACACACACACACACACACACACACACACACACACACACACACACACACACCACACACACACACACACACACACACACACACACACACACACACACACACACACACACACACACACACACACACACACACCAGCAATGCAAACACACACACAACGACTTGATTTCAGAGGTTTATGGGGACAACTTGTTGTCCATCTCAATTTAAAGTGGCACGGCTTCCAATCAGGAGCATCAGCATGATAGACACAGAGTGTTACCAAGATGACCACATAGGGCAGCGGTAGGAGAAAAATGGGTATATAAGGGTATATATTCTTTCTGTCTTCTTATTTGAAGTTTGTGTGTGTGTGTGTGTGTGTGTATGTGTGAATGTGTGTGTATATGCATGTGTGTTCTGTGTAGATCAGGGAGAGGTCAGGTGTCCTGTTCCCAAGACATGCTGGGGCAGATCAGGTGACTGATAGGCATCTGCTTGTCTCTCACACACACACACACACACACACACACTCACACACACACACACACACACACACACATATACACACACATACACAGGAGAGAGTGAAGACAGGGAGAAATAGAGAGAGTGAGATACAGACATAGAGGGCTATTCCACGCTCGCTCTAAAGACATTTGCCACCTGAACCAAGAACACTATGGTGAGGATGCCTAGGATGTGGAGGCTGGCTTGGCTGAAATGCTAATTGATTGACACCACATGGATCAAATGCTGGTTATGGGGGTGGTGGTGGTTATGGTGGTGGTGGTAGGGATTGAGCACACGATTTATACAGGTGACTGTGAGGGCATAGCAAAAACAAAAAGGTACACACACACACACACACACTATCATCAAGGGTTTGGACTAATATACGGCTAGAAAATAATACCCTAATAATAATAATAGTAATAATAATAATAATAATAATAGGGGGCCGCAGAGGCTGGAAGGTTGCTGGTTTGATCCCCGGGCTCCCCCTAGCTCCGTGTGAAGGTCTCCATGAGCAAGACACCTAAACCCAACTGCTTCCAATGAGCTGGCTGTTGCCTTGCATGGTTGACACCGCGGCCGGTGTATGAATGAATGAATGAATGAACTAATGAATAGGTGAACGTGAGGCAATACTGTAAGCACTTTGGATTAAAGTGCGATATAAATGCAATCCATTTACCATTTACCAATAGCCTGGGTAATTATAAATAGGCTATATATGACAATAATGTTTTTGAATGAAGTCTGAATGTATGTGTTGAAACGAAATGCTTAGCCTATTATCTGTAAATTTGCATTGTTCTGAAATCATTCAACTTGAACTTAGTCCTTGAAAAGATTGTAGATTCCATATGAGGTTAGTTACTCATTTGTTCGATAAAAGGACCAAGACAATACTAATAAACAATGAGCCTCTGATAACATGTGTATAGAATGTGTATGTCAACACGCACGCATGCGCACACATACGCACACACACACACCCGTGTGAATGCACTTAGCGCTTGGCATATGTAATGGCCGTAGGGTAGGGGACAGGTGACACAGGGACATGTAATGTGTGTGGGTGTCAACAAACGGTTACAAAGACCAGCTCATAGAGCAGGTTAGGCTTGATCACACACACACACACACGCATGCACGCACACACACACACACACACAGACACACACACTAGAAAGCCATCACAATGAGGCCTGTTTCAATGGACAGAGAAAGCCCACAGCACAGGGAAAGTATGAGAACAAGACAGGCTGACCCAAAGGTATTTTTTTGGATCAGTTGCTGCAGCTTTCTCTCTCGCCGGGTAGGCAGACGACACAGAGTAGCGTGCACGCAATAACACACACACATAAAATAACACAAACAATAAAAAGGGTACACGCACATTTTCATACCACCTAAGGACATCGTTGTACTCCGAGTCAAATCCAAGCCCAGTCAAACACATCCTGGTCTTTCAAGCAGGGCCCTCTATGTAAACTCCATGCAAACGCCAAGGTTTTATAGTCAGCGCCATTCAAAAACATTAGCGTGGCCTGTCGATAAGGAATATGCAAAGTGGGTCACCTTTAAGTCCGGTCTCCCTGTGTAAACAACACTGGCTGGGTGTAAGTGTGTGTGTGTGTGTGTGTGTGTGTGTGTGGGGGGGGGTGCTTGGGACTATCCTAATCACTCTCTAAACACAACCAGGTGCTGTTGCCACAGACAAACTGTCACCAGCACCCCGCCGCACCACCCCAGCTGCCGTCTAGGCCTCAGACACCCATGTATGTCAGGGCGGGCTACGGTACAGTAAAACACCACCCCCCCATGTCTTCTGGGCTGTACACTACATCCACTTCAATGGGACCTGTGGTTTTACAAAACTGCTGGCTGGTGGTTGTACGGATGTGTTCATATTCTTCTTCTTTCTGGCTCTGTGTTGTTTTATGGAAAATTGTAAGTTTGAGCCTGGCGAGCGCAGCTTGTCGTGGTTCTATCTATATAATCCATCTTTCTGTCGTGTTGAAACAAGTGAGCCATTTTTTTTCTCTTAATAGGACATTTTAAAACATTCCCTGTTACCAGGGGGAATCTTGGCACACAGAAAGGTGGCTTTAATTCACTCCTTATTCTGTCTGTTGTGTAAACACTGTCTGCAACCCGATTTAGGACCAATTATGTGTATAATAAGCAAAACGGTGTGTGTGTGTTTATATGTGTGCGTGTGTGTGTGTGTGTGTGTGTGTGGAGAAACACTTCTCACACGCTCCTGTGCTCTTCCTGTTAACGGCAGGCGCCTACATCAACTGTGTGTCTAGTGTCATTACACACACACACACACACACTCACTCACGAAGACCACCCCCAACCCCCAACCCCACGACACCAAACGGTCACCCGTGTAACAACAAGCGCAATCAATAGGCCAATCTATAGCAATGGTCAATGCACGACGACACACAGCGTGACGTCAAAGCGGTGACGAAAAGACGCGATATTCCAATATTCTTCACGTCACGATTACAATGAATCAAACTTACATCCTAGAAACCCCCTTCAGGCTATAATAATAATAATAATAATAATAATAATAATAATAATACTTGGTCATTAGTGGGGAGTTTGGGGTTAAAAAATAAAATAAACACAAACACACACACACCAGCCCCTACACATGACGCCTCGACGACAGCGGAAATGTAACGTAACGTAGCGTAACGTAATGTTTTTTTCGTGAAACTCTCGCGCGCGCACACACGCACCCACCCGTGAAGCCGCCGAGCGCCGAGCAGCTCGTCGGTCATAACTTCCTCCTGAACGAAAACCATCCCCCGTGTGTTCGTTCGTTCGTTGCTTTGCTCTCTCTACGAACGAAACGAAACGACCACTGGTTCGACATCAGCGACATAATAACACAACTCACCGTAACTACACGCGGGCTTATTCCAATCTTGGTGAATTCGTGATTCTTCATTGAGTAGTACTAGTAGTAGTAGTAGTAGTAGTAGTAGTAGTACTAGTAGTAGTTGCGAAAGCGCGAAAAATCCATCCTCTCGGTTCTCGTTCGTTCGTTCTCTCCCCCCGCGGCTCCGTCGAGGATCAGACGACCCTCTGCCTACACTTTTGTCTCCGTCACGCAAAGAGAGGAGGAGGAGGAGGAGGGGTGCTCCGCCGCGACGCCGAGTAGCGAGGCCACGGGTAGCACACACAGAGCGAGAGAGAGAGACACACACACAGAGAGCGAAAGAGAGAGGCAGCCAGCTGCTTGGAGGAGGTGGGGCTTCCTCCTCCTCCTCCTCCTCTCGTGTGTGTGTGTGTGTGTGGGGGGGAGAGGAGGTGGGAGGAGGAGGGGGCAGACAGACAGACAGACAGACAGACAGGGGGTGGGGGGGCTGGAGGATGGAGGGTGGAGGGCGGGTGCAAGCACCTGCTCCTCCCCCCCCCCCCCCCCCGGTCACGCCTTCACAGAGCCGCGCTGACCCCGCATTGTCGTCGTCGTCCGTCCCCCCCACACCCAGCCACCCAGCCAAGGAGATGATGGTGAATAGACGGCGGTGGGCTGGCTTTGTAAAGGGTTACAAATCAATGCGTGTTATTTTTGATTTCTTATTGTTGTTGTTGTTTTTTAATTGGGATTCTCTTCATTAAGGTAGGAGAGGTACAGTTGTGGACGGTCGACGATGAAGAAGACATTACGCATGGAACGTTTTACGCACGTTTAAGGCAGCCAACAATATGCGTAAATACCAGAGGCTACTGTACTGCACACTGAACGAGACGATCGTCAACCTTTTGTAGTTGAGCGCAGTGAGATGGAAATGCAGTGGTGGTGTAATTGCACGCAATGTACACAAGAGGTCAGCAATCTCCCAGAAGCACGCCTGAGCCCTCGAAATTGGACCTGGCTTTGAAGCGATTTCACTGTGGATTAGAACATGTATTTACTGTAAGTAGTAACAGACGGTTTGATAAATGAAGTGTAAATTGTACGTGACCCCTTTTCCAATGTGGTTTTAAACGGACTGCATCAAAGAGTGGCCCCACACACCTCCCCACACGGAAGAAGTGTGTGTGTGTGTGTGTGTGTGTGTGTGTGCACGTGAGCGTGTGTGCGTGCATGTGTGTGTAGGTGCGGGTGAGTGTGTGTCTGTACCTTCTTATCAATTTGACAGCGTACCCCTCACCTATACTTGACCCAGAGAGAGGGAGAGCAGGGTAGAGAGCTAGAAGGAGAGACGGAGAGATAGAAAGAGGTATAGCTGGTATGGCTTTGTTGACGAATGGCGCAGTGTTTGAACCTCCACCTCACATCTGTCTACTGCCTACACACACACGTGCACACACACACACGCACGCACGCACACACGCACACACACACACACCATTAACAAGATAAAAAATGTATGACCACCATCACCACATGCTAACACGGCCAGTGTTCTTCCTGTTGCTTAACCGTTAGCTTCCAGCGCACAGGATCATTTACATACCAACCAACCAACCAAACACCGCCACTTTGAAAACGGCACAGGGTGGTTAAAAATGAATGTCTTTCCGCCAAATTCTTGCTTGTCTTGCTGTCCTGGCGCCTCGAGCGCGCGTTACTTTTAAAAACACACATTTGCATTGCACATTCGCCCAGAGAATGAACCGCCACCTAATTACCTCTCATCCTCTTAGCCCTTCGGTGCAGCGCTGTAGCTAGGGGGGTCTGGAGGGATTCTCCCCCATCTCTACCTCCACCCCCCTCCCCATCTCTACCTCCACCACCTCAACCATCTCTACCTCCACCCCCTCCCCCATCTCTACCTCCACCCCCTCCCCCATCTCTACCTCCACCCCCTCCCCCATCTCTACCTCCACCCCCTCCCCCATCTCTACCTCCACCTCTTCCGCATCTCTACCTCCACCACCTCCCCATCCTTACCTCCACCCTCCCCATCCAAACCCCATTGCCCATCATCTGCAACTCTCCAGGCCTCAGTATCAAGGCCTCTCTCTCTCTCTGGCTTTCTCTCTCTCGGTCTGTCTCGTTTCTCTCTCTCTCTCTCTCTCTCTCTGTCTGTCTGTCTGTCTGTCTGTCTATCACTCTCTCTCTCTCTATGTCTGTCTGTCTGTCTATCACTCTCTCTCTATCTCTATCTATTCTTCTCTCTCTCTGCGTCTCCCTCTCTCCATCTCTCTGCGGTGGACCTGGCCTGGGGCATCGTTAGCTTAATTTAATAAAAGGGCTTAGGCTTTTGAGAGGCTTTTGAAGGATCTGACTGCTGTTAAATTCATTACAATCTATCAGCCACAGGAGACGCAGACCGGCCGCACGGCTGGGGCCTCGTGTCCAGAGGAAGAGAGCGAGAGAGAAAGATGGAGAGAGAGAGAGATAGAAAGCCAAAGTGAGGAAGAATGATTGAAGTATAAAGTTAGACAGCGAGAGAGGTGAAAGAGAGAGAGAGAAAGAAAGGGATTGGAGAAGAAGTAGAAAATTATTCTGGTATTCATTTAAGCGTCAAGGGAACCGTATAAAATCCTCAACATGAAGGAAAAGTGTGTGTGTGTGGGTGTGTGTGTGCTCCAGCAAGTTAATGTTAATGTGTGATGTGGTGAATCGGCAATCAATAGACTCCCGGTTCTCTGAACGCATAACCAACCTCGACACACACACATGCACACACACACACACGCACACACACACACGGTAGAAGGCACAAGCCTCTCTGCCCTCTTCCTGGGAGAGCAGGGGAGGAACAGAGTGTTGCTCCCCTGTGGCCGCCTGTGGCTCTGCTCCATTCTGCTCATCATGCTGATTGATCCCTACACACAGTCAACACACCTAGCACACGCCTGGAACACGTGCACGCACGCACACACGCACACACACACACCGCTGATCCACACGAAACAACGGAATAACCACAAACTGCTCTGTGCTGTGTGTGGGTGTTTTACTGTATGCATCACTGCTCACGCGATCCGACGAGTGTGTGTGTGTGTGTGTGTGTGTGTGTGTGTGTGTGTGTGTGTGTGTGTGATTGTGATTGTGTGTACCGGGCTGGTGGGTGGGGGATGGCGGGTGGTGCACATGTACCTACTGCACCTCCGGGCCGTATGTTTCATATTGTTCAGTGGCGGCAGATATTAAATTAAAGGCTGCACAGATGTAATTACCATGTAGATCAGATGCCAGGAGATATAGGACTGAGGGCCGGGCTACGCCGAGCACACTGTTGTGCGTGCTAAGCAGTAGCGACAGCTTGAGAAATGAAAGCAGAGCCAATAATACACAACACAAGTAAGAGAAGAGCGCGGGAGAGGAGAGGGGGAGTACATCGAGAGAGTCAGAGAGAGGGAGGGAGGGAGGGAGGGAGAGCGAGAGAGAGAGAGAGGCTGCAGCATGTAATTAACCTCACTAACCTTCTCCCCTCACCCTGCTAACACTGCGGTTAGCCGCAACAGACAGTGCGTCTCTGAAGACATTCTTAGCTTGGTGCCTGGCCGTAATTCAAATGTTGCAGAGAAGAAGACAGCGCACCAGAGAGCTGCTGGGCTCTTTAGAACAAGACACAGACGCTGGATCTGCTCCTGTTGTTTCCCTGCGGTCCTGTAGGGGTCTCCACTACGGGTTGCCTCATTCACACAATATGTGGAGGAGTCGTCTGTGGCCCGTCTGTATGTGCGTGCATTCTCTTCATTTGTATGTGGCTGTGATTGTGTGCATGTGTGTTAGTGCACACTGTGTCTCACTGTTTATTTTCCTGGGTATGCGTGTGTGTCTTAAATTGTGTGTCTGAAATTAAATTGTGTGTTCCAATTTATGGTGTACACCTGGTGTGTATGCATTTGTATTATTGTGCGAGTGTGAGTGGCTTTTTGCAAATTGTGTGTGTGTATGTGTGTGTGTGTATGTGGATATGTGTGTGTTCCAGAGAGAGAAAGAGAGAGATAGAGAGGGGGAGAGAGAGAGAGCTACAGAGAGAGAGAGAGAGAGAGAGCTACAGAGAGAGAGAGAGAGAGAGGTAGGGCCTATTAACAGATGTAGTGGTAATAGGCGGGGGGAAGCCAGGATGTGTCTGAGCCACTGACCTGCCCATTAGCTCCCCTCTCTCTGCTAAGCCCTCACATCGATCACACAGCCACACATCATTGATCTGGCAAACCAGGCATGGGCACTCTACTTAGACACACTCTCCAGCTATCATGCCCTCTTACTCTGCCTCTGTGTGCATTTAGGTGTGTGGTGTGTGTGTGCATATGTATGTGTGCATGCTCGCTTGTGTGTGTGTGTATGTGTGTGTTTGCGTGATGTGTGTGTGTGTGTGTGTGTGTGCGTGAATGCATGCTAGAAAGGCTCTGTACTTGTACAACCACTTCTGTGGGTATACTATACACATGGCAGGGAACAGGGTGTGAATGCAAAAAAAGCAAACAAAAGACTCACACACTCATGAAAGACACACACACAAAATACACATGCACCAAAGACACGCACACACACACACACACCTCACACACTCGGATACATCTATCTCCTATCTCTTCTGAATGTAGACCTAATACAGACGTAGTAATACACACACCAACAAAAAGTACATCTATTTACAGGGCCCTGCTCTCTCTCACACACGCACCACACACACACACACACACACACACACACACACGCACCACCCAAGGCACACAAGCTAGCTGTGCTGCTTGTGTCCCCCCTGCTCTCCCCTGCCTGTAAGGCATCACCTACCCATGTGCTAATCAGGCAGGAGGGGCAATAACAAACCAGCAGGTAATGAGCATCCAACATGTCCCCCTTACTGCACCGTGATCAGAGAGAGAGAGAGAGACCAGAGGTACCAAGCCGTCCGGCTGCCCTCACTATGGCGGTGACAGGAGGAGGCGGCGACAGGAACAGGAAACAGAACAGTACAGGAACAGCGGGAACACACAAAGGATGAAGGGAGGATGGCATTGGGGTGTAGTGGATATGGAAGTGGGGGTGGGTGGGGGGGGCACGTGGCCTGTCCAGGAGCAGCAGGGGGTTGGAGGTAAGGGACGTCTTGAACAACACTTCCGGAATGTGCTTTGGAGGGAAAATGAGCCGGAAATGATCCAAGGACACGTTCAGTCAGAAGCACAAACACACACACACACACACACGCATGCATATTACACACCGACAACATTAACAAGACAGCATTATGCTACACAGTAAATTATACTTGATTAAAATAACTTACAGCAATGCAATCATTAGGGACGGTTACAGTGCCGACAGAAACATCTCACCCTAGGTACGTGTCAAAATTTAATTCAAACAGTCGTCCCACGTACACCATATTTGTACCGTGCCGCTTTCAATGGAAGCCTAGAAGTGTATGAGACTCAAACAAGAGAAATATGTAAAAACATAATTAAGTTTTATATGAATGAAGTGAATCTCAAATCTCACAGCTGTGCATTAGATTTGATATCATAAATACCATAGATTTCTCACTTTCAAACACACACACACACACACACACAGAGCCTAAAACAGATGGCAGAGAGTGCGATGATCGCCAAACCAATTATTTATCTAATTACGACTTAGCTCTTAACAGTATAATATCCCCAGTGCAATAGTTAGGTATTCAAATTGGGGTGATTAACAGGGTTATGCAAATCTGAACCAAATCGTTACACTTGTCATCACTGCGTAGATCATGAAGGGGACAAAGCCCACCCACTACAGAGAGCCACACCCCGATGGTGGTCCCTGCTTTTTAAACACACACACACACACTGCCATTTTAAGTCTAGCTGTCAGAGGACCACGCCCGATGGTCCCTGTCTTTTACACACAACACACACACACACACACACACACACACAACACACACACACACACACACAACACACACAACACACACACAACACACACACACTAACACTATTTAGATGGAAAGTCCGTCCACACAGCAGGAGGTGACGTCTGTTCATTCAAATCCTGCTGGGAATGAAGATGATGGTTGACATCATTATTTGTAATGTATGTCTGCAAGGCAGAGAGAGAGACAGAGAGAGAGACACAGACAGAGACAGAGAGATAGATGGAGAGAGAGAGAGAGAGCGAGCACGGGAGATATGCATAGCCGCCAGAGCGGATACAAGCCTGTGCTAATAGGGTAATTGCATTGATTTTCATTTAGCTGCACACTCTGATGTTATTTACAGCATTTAGCCTAACAAACAGGGCTCTCTCTCTTCTCTAAGATTAGGTGACATCGCACACTTCTCTCTCTTCTCTCTCTGCTCTCTCTCTGCTCTCTCTCTCTCTCTCTCTCTCTCTCTCTCTCTCTCTCTCTCTCTCCTCTCCCTCACTCTCTCTCTCTCTCCCTCACCTCTCTCTCCTCTCTCTTTCTCTCTCCCCCTCTCCCTCACCCCAGCCCCCCATTCACAACTGACAAAACAGTTAAATAGATTATTAGGCCATTAATCGTGGTCGCACACCCCCCCTCTCCAACACCATCACGCCTCACCCCCACCCCCACCCACCGCTCTTTTCCCTTTCAATGCGTCCTATCGCTGCCCCCCTCTCCCCTCCCCCCCCCCCCCCCCCCGCACGCCTCCTCCAAGCCGTATGTCACGTACGCCGTGCCCTTGGGCCTTGTTTTCCAGCCAGCTCAGGGGGGGGTGGGGGGGCGTCTCTGTAAGAGGGGACCAAACGTCAAGGCCTTACAAGTATCAGAGATCTGACTCGCCTCCCCCTCTCCCTTTCCCCCTTCCCCCCCCTTCCCTCTCTCTCTCTCTCTCCATCTCTCACTCCATCTCTCTCCCATGCCTGCCTCATATCTGAAATGACAGATATTCAGGAGGGGACGCAGCGAGAGAGAGAGAGAGAGAGAGAGAGAGAGAGAGAGAGAGAGAGCGAGCATGTCTGGGTGGTGATTAGCATGCAGCAGCACCGGAGGGGGCAGGGCTGTATTAGCGCTGTATTAATGTGGTGGTCACGTCTGCCGATGCCGACCGACGACGCTGCTCTCCATCACTCGTCAGTGCACAGGAAGGGCTCCACAGGGCCCTGGCCCCTCCTCTCATCAGTTCACCAGCAACAGGAGTCCTGGGATGCAGTGTCTGTGTGTGTGTGTGTGTGTGTGTGTGTGTGTGTGTGTGTCTTGTTGTGTTGTGCTACATGAATTAATTCAACGTAATGTAAATGATA
>PIJE02000020.1:1307098-1314176 GCA_002895965.2 Coryphaenoides rupestris
AATTCATCATCAGGGATATAATTATGTGTGTGTTCCATCCGTCTGAAGCAAACTTAATATAAACATAAAAGTCTCTTATATTTATAGTGTGTGTGTGTGTTGTTCGTTGTTGTATCGCCATGGACGCAAAGTAGAGTTTGCAACTGTTTTGTTCAGATAATTAATTGAACAAACGCAAAATATAGTAAAATATAAATAATTCAATAGATGAATGTCCTTGTTGCCATTATTGTTATATCCTATACATTATCTCCCACTAAACAGTGTCTGTCAGTCTAATGCTGTGTATTTAAAAAAAAAGAAGAAGAAATATTTCAGCAGCACACTCGTCAATGAAAGAAAATATATACACCAGAAGGAGGAGGAGCTAGGTTGGGGGGGGGGGGGGGGGGTCCTGGCAAGGTGGGTCATCCCGTGTGCGTAGCCCCCTGGTGGTGGTGCACGGTAGTCACACTTTTGCATGTTTGAGCCCACGGATGGCTACACACTATAACGGTCGTATGCTGTTTGCTGAAGAGGCCTTTCATGTGTGTGCATGTGTGCGTGTATGTGTGTGTGTGTGTGTGTGTGTGTATGTGTGTGTGTGTGTGTGTGTGTGTGTGTGTGTGTGTGTGTGAAGCCGACACCAGCCCCGGGTTCTGAAGGGCAGATAAGCGTGCTGAGCTGACAGTTCTGGAAAGTTCTGGGTTCAAGGTGTTCGGTCTGCACCCGAGTTTTAAATCAATAAGAAGCTATTAGCTCACACGGAACATATCAACTATCTCTTCAAGAACCTGCCGCCCTCGTCTGCCTGCCTGTCTGTCTGTCTAGCTGTCTGCCTGCCTGTCTGTCTGTCTAGCCGTCTGCATGTCCCTGTGCCAGCCGGCCTGCTTTTATCCCACGTAAAACTGTACACGTAAAATGAGAGGGAACTGTATTAAAAACAAATAATATATAGTTATAGTTTCAGACCCCATCTCCTCCTGCTGTAGTAAACTTTATATATCGTACGGGATGCGACAAACTCCCCAGCCTCCAGGCAACTCTGTTACAGAATGTGAGAACACTGTGTCAAAGTGTCTCTCTCGTACACACACACGCACGCACACACACACGCACGCACGCACGCACGCACGCACGCACGCACGCACGCACGCACGCACGCACGCACGCACGCACGCACGCACGCACGCACGCACGCACGCACGCACGCACGCACGCACGCACGCACGCACGCACGCACGCACGCACGCACGCACGCACGCACGCACGCACGCACGCACGCACGCACGCACGCACGCACGCACGCACGCACGCACGCACGCACGCACGCACGCACGCACGCACGCACGCACGCACGCACGCACGCACGCACACACACACACACACACACACCACACACACACACACACACACACACACACACACACACACACACAACACCACACACACACACACACACACACACACACACACACACACACACACACACACACACACACACACACCATCCAGCCTAAACAACAGCACAGGGTTAAGACCAGAGTGCACCAGCTAGCTAGCATTTTGCAGCCATAGTCACCGGCTCCTTCAGGCGGAGAGGAGCTGGAACCTGATAACCCTTACATCCATATATATATATATATATATATATATATATCCATCCATACATACAGGATGCATTCATCCAGCTGTGAATGCATCATGCTCAATAAAACACACACACACAGAGCACTGTACCTGAGGCAAGAGGAGATGGAGCAGCACCATAGATAGATGCATACGTATACACAAGCACGCACACACACACACACACACACACAGACACACACACATATACAATAAGATAAGATAGAACTTTCTTGGATCCCAAAGAAAATTCTTGAATATATAGCACACATTGTCTTCTTTACTTATTTATTCATTTATCTATTTTATTGTATTTTTCTCTTAATGTATTGTGCATGTGTATTCTTACTTTTTTAAATTGTTACGGTTCATGCCTGATTGTGCAGCGTCTGTCCTTGGGCACTTGGAAAGGCCCTTACAAATAAAATGTATTCTTCTTCTTCTTCTTCTTCTTCTTATTACTACACATACATACACACATACACACATACATAAATACGTAGATACATAGACACAGCGATGTACACCAGGAGAGAGGTACAGTGCGAGCCAGGCCTGACTGCAGTCCATAAATCATACTGCTATAATAGCAAGATAACTGCTGGCGTTGCAGCCTATACGTCCCTGCACCTGTTAGCTAACAGGATGTCTGGGAGAGCCAAATGTCACCGATTGTGCACG
Source organism: Coryphaenoides rupestris (assembly GCA_002895965.2). Lineage (NCBI taxonomy): Eukaryota > Metazoa > Chordata > Actinopteri > Gadiformes > Macrouridae > Coryphaenoides > Coryphaenoides rupestris. The sequence continues at coordinate 1,309,388 of PIJE02000020.1, forward strand.
TGTTTATGTGTGTGCGTGCGTGTGTGCGTGCGTGCGTGTGTGGGGCGGGTAGTACTGGGTATGTGGGTGCATGCGTGTGTGTGTGTGTGTGTGTCTGTGTTTTGTGTGTGTGTGTTTGTGTCTGTGTATGTGTGTGTGTTTGTGTGTGTGTGTGTGTGTGTGTGCGCCTTCACATGTGGATGTGTGTGTGTGTGTGTGTGTGTGTGTGTGTGTGTGTGGGTGGGGGGGGGTTGTACTGGGTATGCGGGTGCATGTGTGTGTGCATGTGTGTGTGTGTTCACATGTGGATGTGTGTGTGTGTTTGTGTGGGTGGGGGAGGTTGTAGGTGCATGTGTGTGTGTGTGTGTGTGTGTGCGTTCACATGTGGATGTGCGTGCGTGTGTGTGCATGCTTGTGTGTGTGTGTGTGCGTGCTTGCGCGCGTGCTTGTGTGCGTGCATGTGTGTGTGCGAGGATTCCGTTCAGATGACCCGATGACAGGCGTGCATGCGGCCCAGCTGCGGTGAGCCAACACAGGTGAGTTAGCTCGGGCTTTATCATCCGGGGGGTTTTGCACAGCGACAGGGGGTCCCGGGAACCTTCCGGAAAAAGACGTGCCACGCTGGGGCCCTCCGCGGAGCCCTGGTGGGTCTCTGCCACCTGCGGGCGGGCCCGCGAGGAACAGATGCCACACGTGAAATGGGTCAGAGCTTTTATAAGAATCCAACAGGATATGCCCACATATACAGCCAGGGAGATGATATAGAGGCCTGATAGATAGAGAGACAATACAAAGAGGAGAGAGAGTGAGAGTACAGGAGAGGCGTGGGTGGGGTGGTGGTGGTGGTGGTGCTGGGATGGAGTCCGCCCGGTGGGCCATAGAGCCAGGCGAGCGAGGCGGTGCTCCATCACTGTGACTGCTTTACTGCCCCGACCGCCATCTAATGACAGATCTGTCAGGGCACTGCGAGCAGGGGGGAGGTGGTGGGGAGGGGCGGGGGTGGTGGCGGGAGGGTGTAGCCAGAGATGGGGGCGGGGGCGTGGAGAGCGGGTGGGGGTGATGGGTGGTGGTTAGAGGTGGAGCAAAAGCAGATAAATGGATAAAATAATAGAGTCGACGAGAGGGATAACAGTGTGCTGAGCAAGGGGGAGGTGGATGGAGGGAGGAGGAGGGAGGTGGATCGGGGGGCAGGCGGGGGACCATATACCACCAGGACAAGACAGGACAGGAGGGCAGTGCATGGAGACAGGAGCCAGAGAGAGGCGATGGCCTTTGTTGTTGTTGTTGTTGTTGTGTGACTAGGACGGGGTGGGGCGGGTTGTGGGAGGGGAGAGAGGCCAGGAGGTGGAGGCGGGGTGGAGGCGGGTGGTGCTGAACTCGGGTGGGGGCACTGGGTGTACACGAGTGGAGTGGAATTCTTCTGTTAAAATATACCCAACTTTGAGATGGACTGGAGCTAATGAAAAATTTATTTGCTCATAGACGAGATGCAGAACTCATACACACGCACGCACGCACACACACGCACACACGCGCACACACACACACACACACACACACACACACAGGATGGACTCTGCATGCATGAATGAGAGGAGAGCAAAACCAGCTGTGAATGTAAACATCCACGTTTATGGAAATGCGTCTGGTCCACTCAGGAGGCACATTAAGTCTTCTCCCCGGACAAGTGCTTGATCACCGGACATTAGGCTGCGCTCCGGTCCAGACAACAGGCCCGGCTAACATTTATACTTTATATTGATTGCTTTGCTTTGCTTTTTGTGTCGGTGCGCGCGCGCGTGTGTGTGTGTGTGTGTGTGTGTGTGTGTGTGTGTGTGTGTGTGTGTGTGTGTGTGTGTGTGTGTGTGTGTGAGAGAGATATAGAGAGAGAGTGAGTGGCTTTAACATATCACTGTGTATTCCATGGATTGATTTCTTTAGAGAGAGAAAGAGAGAGAGAGAGAGAGAGAGAGAGAGAGAGAGAGAGAGAGAGAGAGAGAGGGGGAGGGGGGAGAGAGAGAGAGAGAGAGAGAGAGCGAAGATAAAAGCAACGATAGAGAGTGGTGAGGGATCAAGAGATAAAGTGAGGGGTCAAAACAATAACAGTCCAGCTACTGATTTTATGTCTTAATCCACCTCCTCTGTCCCTTAATCTCTGCTATATGTCTCTGCACGGATGAGGTTTCCTATTATGGAGAGAGCGAAGGTCAGTTCACATTGTCCTTATCACCTCTCACATCGTGGCCAGCGGAGAGGATTACAGATTACCATATACACGGCCAAATGAAAAATATAATAATCGTTCACGTTTGAAATCGGATCGTTTCAGACACGAACCTCGCCTGATTGGTGACCTCTGCTACAGTGACCTAATCCATCCATCCGCCTTTCGGAAAAAACGTTCCAAGAATGAGAGGAAAAGATGCATGGGAATGATCTGAACTGTCACGTTGTGTGTGTGTGTGTGTGTGTGTGTGTGTGTGTACCTGTATCTCCTTTTATCTTAAGATGTTCCTCCACCCACCACTTCTTATAGACTTGTTCTTCCCTCTAGGAGATAGGGACATCTCTCTCTCTCTATCTGTCTAGCTCTATATCCCTCTCTCTCTCGCTGTCTATTTTCCCCTCAAGGTAGCAAGTCTTTGACAGTGTTTGGGAAAACAACAACGTCAGAGAAAGACCCTATAGATCTGAGCACGGCATTTTGAAACTCGCACACGTCACACACACACACGCACACGCACACGCACACACACACACACACACACACATGCACACACACACACGGACACACACCCACACATTGGCACGCACAACAGAGTCCCCACAAACGCACTATAAAAAACCGACGGCTCGCTTGATGCAAATAATATAAAGACAAAGAACATGCAAAGACACATGCAGAGGGAGGGAGGGAGGGAAGAGGGAGGGAGGCAAGAGGGAGGGAAGAGGGAGGGAAGAGGGAGGAGGGAGTGGGTTCAGCAGGCGTTTAATAAGGGTTTATCTCTGCCCCTCTCTGCCAGGAGAGAGGGAGGGAGGGAGGGAGGGACGGAGGGAGGAGAGGAGGCTGTACAGCTTGGCGAGCTAAGAAGGAGGGGTGTGACGGGATAGGATTAAGAAAAAGTGGAGGAGGGAAAGGAAAAGGAAGGAAGGGAGGAAAGGTAACGTGAGGAGAGGCAGGCGACGGGCGGAAGGCGGCAGGAGGAGGAGAAAGGAGGCGGAGGCGGAGGCGGCGGCAGCGGCGTTGTTGACAAATGGCCGTCCTCCATTTTGAGCGACGGGTTAGCGGGCTAACAGCGGCCGCCCCCGTGGGGCCTTGACTCTAATCTCCCAGCCACCCCCCGTGTCAGCAGCCTCCGCAAGGTTCAAGTCCCGCCTGAACCGCCTCCCTTCCCGCTGGCTTTATCTCCTCACCCCCCCCACACACACACACACACACAGATCTGGACTCCCCCTCCTCTATCTCTCTCTGTCCCTCCCTCTCTCTCTCTCTCTCTCTCTCTCTCTTGTTCTCCTCAAAATAATTATAGGTCTTCTGGCCAGGCAGCGTTATCTCTCCCGTCTCATCATTTTTATCTGGCCTTCTCTTACATTTAACCCACCTTTTTTTCTTTTCTTTTTTTCTGTTCTTCCTCTTGTCAAGTAATCTACAGAACTGGCATGTGTCTGACACGGTCGCCAAGGCAACGACAGTTAAGATGGGGAAGCAGGCAGGGGCTCATTCAGTGCATGAATGACAGAAGGGGGTGAGGAGAGGCGACCTGCTGTGCTGGGCTGGGCTGGACACACACAAACACAGACACACACACACACACACACACACACATACACACACACACACAAATGAACATACACACAGGAACATACACACACTATACAGCGAAGACTAATGTTTATGCATCCACACACAAATGCATATTTTTATACATAGGCCTGATAAAATAAGCAGACCATCGCCACACAAAAGAAGACCGTAAAGGAAACACACGCACTCGTGCAGAAGACATACACACACACACACACACACCACACACACCCCCATATGCACACATTGACATGGTGACCTCTGGCTTTGACTACTGTCACGCTGAGAGCCCCTCACACTGTGCCTCTAATCTGTGTGGCGTTCCTGCTGTTGGCCTGGATAACAGAGGAGGGGTGTGTGTGTATGTGTGTATGTGTATGTGTGTGTGTGTGTGTGTGTGTGTGTGTGTGAGGAGGGAGAGGAAAGAGAAATAGAGGGACAGAGCGAGAGAGAAAGAGAGAGAGAAAGAGAGAGTGGGTGTGGGTGTGTGTGTGAGAGCGAGAGACAGAGAGCGAGACAGAGAGAGAGAGTGTGTGTGTGTGTGTGTGTGAGAGAGAGAGAGAGAGAGAGAGAAAGCAGGGGGGACGAGAGAGAGCGAGAGAGAGGGAGAATAAAAGTGGCAGCAAGAAAAAGGTCACAGCTACCACACACACGCACGCGCGCACACACACACACACACACACACACGCGCGCACACACACACACACACAGACACGCAGGTACTGTTCTTCCTCAACACTCTCAGCTTGTCCCGTCTCTTCACTCCTCTGCTCCTATTCCCTTTATTTCATGATCTCTCTCTCTGTTCCTCTCTCTCTCTCTCTCTCTCTCTCTCTCTCTCTCTCTCTCTCTCTCTCTCTCTGTGTCTCTCTCCCTCCATCTGTGCTTCCTGTCTTCACCTGTGTTGTTCCAGTCGCTGTTCTGTTTGATCTCACCCTCACCCCGGGTTCAGAGAGCAGCAACCTGCCACAGGCATGCTGACATGCAGGGCTCTCTCTCTCTCTT